>JAVTVY010020254.1:0-73313 GCA_036873755.1 Hanleya hanleyi
TTTATATTTTCTATGTATTTCCTGAAAGCTGTTGACGATTGGAATTTGTTCAGCACCGGTAGAATTGAATTATATTTAAATGAAACAGTTTGTGTGAATTTTAGTCTCAAAATTTCCTCGCAAATAACTGCTACCTGTCATCAGAAATATTTGAATTCTTACAATATACTTTTCAAACCACAAAAGCGTGTATCGTAATTATTTTAATTTGTTTTTTAATAATTAATGTTGTATGATTGGAATAGATCCGGACAACGCGACCCATTCCACTGAAAGCGTTGATAACTTTGAAATGAGGTCTGCATGAGTACCTGAACAGAAGAACAAATTGATAATGCAGAAAAAGATGAGTGATTTTCTTCAGTCCAAGTTCTTCAGTTTTCTAAGTTACCTAAGTAGTAGTGTAAAGACCGATTCGGCCGTATTTCACCCGGATGTAATGACGTCATGGGGAGGATTTGAGGAGGAACTTGATCACGTGACGATCATGTCATCAAGGCATGTACTGACCTATCTAGGCTATAGTTCCGGCAACCTTTGACCTCGAATTCTTCCGCGGTGATGCAGCCTGATGGTGATGCGGTCTGCCTCCGCGGACAGAAAGTAGTCCCATGGGTTGACTTCCAATGTTAATGTATACGGGGAATACCTAAATAGACGTTTTGGGACCTAGGTGGGTCCCTAGTGGACCGATGGGGTCGAGTGAGGTATCAAAGTGAAGCATTCGTCAAGGGGCATCTGATGAGCTGGGTGTGGGGTTGAAATATGGGCATTCTGCGCATGCGCGGTGGCCAAAGGGTATGAAAATAGACGTTTTGGAGCTAGGGGAGCCACTAATGGTCCAATGGGGTCATATGAGGTATCCATGTGAAGCATTCGTGAAGGGGCATCTGACTGGACTAGCGGCTCGGGCGTTGTTACCATTCTGCGCATGCGCAGACAGAGAATTGTGGGAAAAGGGTATGGAAATAGACGTTTTGGGATCTAGGGGAGTCCCTAATGGGCCGATGGAGTCGTATGAGGCATCAATGTGAAGCCTATGTGAGGGGACATCTGACTGGACTAGTGGCTCGAGCGTTGTCACCATTCTACGCATGCGCAGACAGGGAATTGTGGGAAAAGTGTATGGAAATAGAAGTTTTGGGATGTAGGTGAGCCACGAGTGGGCCGATTGGGTGAAGTGAGGTATCAAAGTGAAGCATTCGTGAAGGGGCATCTGATGGGCTGGGTGTGGGGTTGAAATATCGGCATTCTGCGCATGCGCGGTGGCCAAAGTGTATGAAAATAGACGTTTTGGAGCTAGGGGAGCCACTAATGGTCCAGTGGGGTCATATGAGGTAGCAATGTGAAGCATTCGTGAAGGGGCATCTGACTGGACTAGCGGCTCGGGCGTTGTCACCATTCTGCGCATGCGCAGACAAGGAATTGTGAGAAAAGGGTATGGAAATAGACGTTTTGGGATCTAGGGGAGCCCCTAATGGGCCGATGGAGTCGTATGAGGTATCAATGTGAAGCCTATGTGAGGGGGCATCTGACTGGACTAGTGGCTCGAGCGTTGTCACCATTCTGCGCATGCGCAGACAGGGAATTGTGGGAAAAGTGTATGGAAATAGACGTTTTGGGATCTAGAGGAGCCCCTAATGGGCCGATGGAGTTGTATGAGGTATCAAAGTGAAGCCTATGTGAAGGGGCATCTGATGGGCTGGGTGTGGGGTTGAAATATCGGCATTCTGCGTATGCGCGGTGGCCAAAGGGTATGAAAATAGACGTTTTGGAGCTAGGGGAGCCCCTAATGGTCCGATGGAGGCGTATGAGGTATCCATGTGAAGCATTCATGAAGGGGCATATGACTGGACTAGCGGCTCGAGCGTTGTCACCATTCTGCGCATGCGCAGACAGGGAATTGTGGGAAAAGGGTATGGAAATAGACGTTTTGGGATCTAGGGGAGCCCCTAATGGGCCGATAGAGTCGTATGAGGTATCACTGTGAAGCATTCGTAAAGGGGCATCCGCCTGGACTAGTGGCTCGGGCGTTGTCAACACTCTGCGCATGCGCAAACAGGGAATTGTGGGAAAAGGGTATGGAAATAGACGTTTTGGGATCTAGGTGAGCCACGAGTGGGCCGATTGGATCGAGTGAGGTATCAATGTGAAGCCTATGTGAGGGGGCATCCGATTGGACTAGGGTCTCGGCCGTTGTCCACATTCTGCGCATGCGCAGATAGGGAATTCTGGGAAAAGGGTGTGGAAATAGACGTGTTAGGGTTTAGGTGAACCCCTAATGATCCTATGGTGTCGTATGAGGTATCAGTGTGAAGCTGTCGTGAGGGAGCATCCGCCTGGGCTAGTGTGTCGTTCGTTGTCAATAGTCTGCACATGCGCAGTCTGGCCGTAGTATAGAAATAGACGTGTTGGGGTTTAGGTGGGCCCCTATTGGGTCGATGGGATCGAGTGAGGTATCCATGTGAAGCAGTCGTGAGGGAGTATCCGACGGGGTGGGTGTGACGTGGAACTGACGTCATGCTGCGCATGCGCAGTAGAGAAAGTGTATGGAAATAGACATTTTGGCACCGACAGGGGTCACTATCCGCGCGTGTGCGTGATCTGATGCCGCACGCGCGCGCGCGCAGTACACTGAAAGAACTGAAGCCCAGAACAGGGGGCTTGTAAACTTAAGCCCAGAACAGGGGGCTTGAACATTGAAAGAACTTAAGCCCAGAACGGGGCTTGTACATTGAAATGATGGGCGACCCAATATACCACAGGTTTCCTGTATTGTACCATATATGTCCTGTATTATACATTATATATTCTGTATTATACAATCGGATAGCGGTTGTCGTGAATAACAACAAGTTCAGCAATGTTTATATAGTTTATTATCCCCAATGTTACATCATACCCAGGCTGGGGAAGCCGCCCTGGGTATGCTTAGTATGTTCACAGCAAAACAAACTGAAATATCAAACACCATGTTTTATTATTTAACGCACCGTCACATTAGGTACAAGTGTTTACTGAGCTCAAGTCAACGATCAGCATGTAGACATAGATAGTATGTGCGGCATGTTATGGCATTCATCAGTGCGCGGGTGACGCATTCAACCGATGGCGGTGGTCGGTCAGCTTGGTAAGGAAAAACGTGACATTGGTTACCCTCTCTACCACCCATTGTATGTTGGGGCGTTGACGATGTGCCCATCTCAAGGCATCCACGGTGTCCAGTATCTCCAGCATCGTCTCTAGTGACCTGCGGTTAATAATGGTGAACGGCTGGTCAGACACATAGATATTATTGCCGGGATAATAATACCGTAACTGGTCCGTCTTTTTGTGACGTAAGATGTACCCGAAAGCGACATTCAATTTGAAGGCCGTAGTTTGATCTTTGAAGATGGCTTTCACGTAGCTGCGTAGACGGGTGCGGTTGGTCAGTGGAAAATTGTAAATATCTTGAATAGGGCCATGAGGGTGGAAACAGTGCCGTGTCATGGACCAATGGCGCCGATCGATGTCACTCACTGGATGGTTGTCCTGTAAGAGATCGCCCAGAAAATGTTCGATGTTGTCAGGCGTATGACTCGAAACCGTAACGCTGGGGTCCGGCTGGATATCCAGGCTCTTCTGAACTGTGGGTATAGGCGGGTTCTCCTTCATCGCATCACCAGTGGCGTTCGTCTCCCCGGGCTTATCTTCACTGGGTCTGACCTTCCGCGGCTCTCCTTCAGTAGGAAGTTGTCGCTCATGCCATGGTTCCGGGGCATGAATCAACCGTTGGTGTCGCAGCAACTGACTGCGTCGTTTGAAGAGTTGACCACAATCCTCGCATGGACGCTTGGGTGGCCCATGAATTGAACGTTCGTGGCGCAGTAAATCATCCTCCCGATTAAATGACCGTGCGCAGGTTATACAAATATACCGTGCATCGTTGTGGGTGGAGGCCTCGTGGCGTCGTAAATTATCTAGACGAGTAAACTGCTTCTGGCAAGTTGTGCAAGTGAACATCTTGGTGGTTGACAGAGTGTCTGATGAAACGGCAAGGCCGCTTCCCTTTTATAGCACGCTAGCTTGGTCCGAATGCGTCCTGGGAGGTGTCCTTTTGTAGCTCTCGGGATGTAGACCCCGATTTGGGGCTGTTCACAGCATCTGTGACGTCATCGATGACGTCATCAGTACGAGTAGTAGCGAAAGTGAGCATTTTGGGGCAGTGAAGGAAGGTATTTGGGGTAGAGATGCTCCATTCTCAGTCCGTATGCGTCGTGTGGGGTGTCATCTTGTAGTTCTCGGGGTGCAGACCTCGATTTGAGGGCTGTCCACAGCATATGTGACGTCATTGGTGACGTCATCAGTAGGAGTAGTAGCGAAAGTGAGCATTTTGGGGCAGTGAAGGATGGTATTTGGTGTAGAGATGGACCATCCTTGGTCCGAATGCGTCATGGGAGGGGTCATGTTGTAGCCCTCGGTGTATAGATCCCGATTTGAGGGATATCCACAGCATCTGTGACGTCATTGGTGACGTCATCAGTACGAGTAGTAGCGAAAGGGGGCATTTTTTAGCAGTGAAGGATGTTATTTGGTGTAGAGATGGACCATCCGCGGTGCGAATGCGTCATGTGAGGTGTCATCTTGTAGCAACGCCCACCAACGCCATTCTTAATGCTTCAACGCCCTGGTGAAATAGCTCAGAAGCTCTGATATTCCATGGAATTGTCACTAATTCTTCGAAATGCAGTGACGCCCGTCAACGCCCGTCGTTACACCTTAACAATCTAACATAACGCCATGATATAGACCGGAGAGAGAACAACAACAGCAACAACAACAAGGATGACACATGAGAGAACAACAACAACAACAAGTTTTTTTCATATAGTTTATTCTCCCCAATGTTACATCATACCCACGCTGGGGGAGCCGCGTTGGGTATATTTACAATTCAAGAAGATTCTTGTCCAATCAGAGGCCACCATTTGCATGTTTCATATTCGTTCCTGTCCGTTAGATGTATTCTTGTCCAATCAGAAGTCTCCATTTCAGAAAGTTCCATCTTCGGCCATGTTCGCTCTGAACCGTTTATTCTAATCATCGTCGGGCAGGCCAGGATACCGTTGAGCCAACATATCCTTAGATAGTTGTTTGCGCATTCTGAGTATCTATCAGTGCATGGGTGAATACTTCCATCCGATGGGGGTGGTGGTCAGTTTAACCACGAAGAACGTAACATTGGTGACCCTCCCCACTATCCACTTGGTGTTGGGGCGCTGTTCATAGGCCCATTCCAAGGGATCCACAGTGTCCACTTGGTCCAGCACGGGCTCTAGCGACGCCCGATTGGTGATTGTGAAAGGATGGTCGTACACTGGGTTGATGGCACTGGAATAGAAATAGCGCAATTCACCCGTCATCTTATGGCATAAGATGTACCCAAATGCTACATTTAATGTGAAGGATGTAGGTTGGTCATTGAAGATGGCTTCCACGTAGCTGCGTAGACGGGCGAGGTCGGTCAGTCGGAAATTGTACAAGTCCAATATAGGGCGATGACGGTGAAAACAGTGTCGGATCATGGACCAATGGCGTCGATACATCTCACTCACTGGATGATCTTCGGGTAAGAGATCACTGGGGATATGACTGGGAACAGTAATGCTAGGGACCGGCTGGATATCTAGGCTCTTCTGAGCTGTGGGTATAGGCGGGCTCTCCGTGATCGCATCACCAGTGACATTCGTCTCCCCGGGTTCATCTTCAGTGAGTCTGTCCCTCCTGGGTGCCTCGTTAGTGGAAAGTTGTCCCTCATGCCGTGGTGACGAACCATGAATCAAACGCTCATGCCGTTTTAACTGACTGGGTCGTTTGAAGAGTTGACCACATTCTTCGCATGGACGCTTGGGTGGCTCATGAATTGAACTTTCATGGCGCTGTAAATGATCCGGGCGCTGAAACGACAGTGTAGGCCTACATATCGTACAGCTATACCGGGCTGTTCCGTCGTGCTTGGTAGCCTCATGGCGGCGCAAGTCGTGCAGACGAGTGAATGATTTCGAGCACGTAGTACAAGTGAACATCTTGGTGGTTGGCAGACTGTCTGATAAAACGGCCAGGCCGCTTCCCTTTTATAGCAAACTAGCTGGTGATCTATTTTTAGCAGAATCAGTTCAACTTGGACGTCAGCGACAAGAACCCGGATGTAGGCGCGGACGTCAAGAACAATCAACCTCCATGGGTTCTCGAGAGTGGCGAGCGTGATCCGTGTATGACATTTCGGTGTCGACTCAATTGACTGGGATGCTTAAAGGCTATATCACAATCCGCACATGTATGCATGGGTACTTCGTGGCGTACACGTGTGTGACAACGCAAACTGTCCAGGCGATGAAAGCGCTTCCAGCAAATTGTGCAAGAGAATATATCGGCTGTGGATCTGGAAATGATGAATGCCGTAAAACTTTCGGCTCTTATAGGCCAACATAGGAGTACCCGGATGTTCTACAGTCAGGGATGTACAAGAATCCGGATGTACCTGGATGTAAAAGTCCCGGATGTAAAAGTGCCCAGATGTTCACGAATGTACTACCATCCCGGACTTCTATCAGGCCCAGGTCCAGAAGCTCTCATGTCCTGCATGTGAATAGTCAGTCATATTGTGTGTGCGTGTGCGTACATGCGCGTGTATGCGTGTGTGTGTCTGTGTGTCTGCGTCCGTGTGTGTGTGACTGTGTGTGTGTGCATGCGTGTGTTTGTGTAGGTGTAGAGTTTTTCGGTGAGATTTCATTTTGTTTTTTATTCGCGTGTGAGTGAGTGAGTGAGTGAGTGAGTGAGTGAGTGAGGCGTGCAAAACGCCCGTGAGGCGTCCCCAACGCCCGTCTTAACGCATGGACGCACTAACGACGGTAAGCGAGTGAGTGAGTGAGTGGTCATATAAGGTCGTTTGTACACCATTAGCCTCAGTCTGTATCCATCCCTTGCAAATGACCTCTGTGAGGTCAATTCCGCTTCCGTTCACGTGACCGGAACTGACCTTTGACCCCTGCGCGCAACTTTTTCCCGGTATTGTTAGCGCGCGCAGGGGTCAAAGGTCAGTTCTGGTCACGTGAACGGAAGCGGAAGTGACCTCATAGAGGTCATATGCAAGGGATGGATACAGACTGAGGGTAATGGTGTACAAACGACCTTATATGACCACTCACTCACTCACTCACTCACTCACTCACTCACAGTCGTTAGTGCGTCCATGCGTTAAGACGGGCGTTTTGCACGTCTCACTCACTCACACGCGAATAAAAAACAAAATGAGATCTCACCAAAAAACTCTACACCTACACAAACACACGCATGCACACACACACAGACACATACATACAGACGCAGACACACAGACACACACACGCATACACGCACATGTACGCACACGCACACACAATATGACTGACTATTCACATGCAGGACATGAGGGTTTCTGGACCTGGGCCTGATAGAAGTCCGGGATGGTAGTACATTCGTGAACATCCGGGCACTTTTACATCCGGGACTTTTACATCCAGGTACATCCGGGTTCTTGTACATCCCTGACTGTAGAACATCCGGGTACTCCTATGTTGGCCTATAAGAGCCGAAAGTTTTACGGCATTCATCATTTCCAGATCCACAGCCGATATGTTCTCTTGCACAACTTGATCGAAGCGCTTTCATCGCCTGGACAGTTTGCGTTGTCACACACGTGCACGCCACGAAGTACCCATGCATACATGTGCAGATTGTGATATAGCCTTTAAGCATCCCAGTCAATTGAGTCGTCACCGAAATGTCATACACGGATCACGCTCGCCACTCTCGAGACCGGATATTTCAGTTTCTATCGGAATGCATCTGAGAACAGAAGAACCCATGGAGGTTGATTGTTCTTGACGTCCGCGCCTACATCCGGGTTCTTGTCGATGACGTCCAAGTTGAACTGATTGTGCTAAAAATAGATCACCAGCTAGCTTGCTATAAAAGGGAAGCGTCCTGGCCGTTTTATCAGACACTCTGTCAACCACCAAGATGTTCACTTGTACTACGTGCTCGAAATCATTCACTCGTCTGCACGACTTGCGCCGCCATGAGGCTACCAAGCACGACGGAACCGCCCGGTATAGCTGTACGATATGTAGGCCTACACTGTCGTTTCAGCGCCCGGATCATTTACAGCGCCATGAAAGTTCAATTCATGGGCCACCCAAGCGTCCATGCGAAGAATTTGGTCAACTCTTTAAACGACCCAGTCAGTTAAAACGGCATGAGCGTTTGATTCATGGTCCGTCACCACGGCATGAGGGACAACTTTCCACTAAAGAGGCACCCAGGAGGGACAGACTCACTGAAGATGAACCCGGGGAGACGAATGCCACAGGTGATGCGATCACGGAGAGCCCGCCTATACCCACAGCTCAGAAGAGCCTAGATATCCAGCCGGTCCCTAGCATTACAAGCGTCTAGTCCGTCATTCATAATCCAGCCGTCGTCCATTAGAGAATATCCGCGTCCATAATCCAAAGACCTATTCCATTTTCCACATAACAGTATTAGCACCAAATTCAAAAAGACAATCATAGTATACATAAACATAGGCTTGTTTCCTGCAAGAGAGAAGCGGTCAACAGTTTTCAATGATGCCGGCAAGACATCATGATGTTCAAAAAATATCAAATCCGTATCGCTGATCAGTATTCTTAATCCATAATATTCGTTGTAAAGTCGTCATCTAAGAATGATGTATCTCAGTCACGCTTTGATTGTGACTGTTCATATGAGTACCATGAGGTTCTTGAAGTACATGGGGTTCATACGGCCCCTAGCCCCGGGTTAAGCGGAATTAGACACAAGTTACGAAACGTAGCGCCATAGATCTTGCACGCTACGTTCGTATTTTGCTATCAGCATGCGATATGTATCGCCAAATTTGAGAAACTTTGAGTGGAGGCTCAATTACTGTTCCCAGTCATACGCCTGACAACAACGAACATTTTCTGGAAGATGCGGTGGATGTTCCCAGCGATTTCTTACCCGAAGATCATCCAGTGAGTGAGATGTATCGACGCCATTGGTCCATGATCCGACACTGTTTCCACCGTCATCGCCCTATATTGGACTTGTACAATTTCCGACTGACCGACCTCGCCCGTCTACGCAGCTACGTGGAAGCCATCTTCAATGACCAACCTACATCCTTCACATTAAATGTAGAATTTGGGTACATCTTATGCAATAAGATGACGGGTGAATTGCGCTATTTCTATTCCAGTGCCATCAACCCAGTGTACGACCACCCTTTCACAATCACCAATCGGGCGTCGCTAGAGCCCGTGCTGGGCCAAGTGGACACTGTGGATCACTTGGAATGGGCCTATGAACAGCGCCCCAACACCAAGTGGATAGTGGAGAGGGTCACCAATGTTACGTTCTTCGTGGTTAAACTGACCACCACTCCCATCGGATGAAAGTATTCACCCATGCACTGATAGATACTCAGAATGCGCAAACAACTATCTAAGGATATGTTGCCTCAACGGTATCCTGGCCTGCCCGACGATGATTAACGGTTCAGAGCGAACATGGCCGAAGATGGAACTTTCTGAAATGGAGACTTCTGATTGGACAAGAATACATCTAACGGACAGGAACGAATATGACAGATGCAAATGGTGGCCTCTGATTGGACAAGAATCTTCTTGAATTGTAAATATACCCAACGCGGCTCCCCCAGCGTGGGTATGATGTAACATTGGGGAGAATAAACTATATGAAAAAAACTTGTTGTTGTTGTTGTTCTCTCATGTGTCATCCTTGTTGTTGTTGCTGTTGTTGTTCTCTCTCCGGTCTATATCATGGCGTTATGTTAGATTGTTAAGGTGTAACGACGGGCGTTGACGGGCGTCACTGCATTTCGAAGAATTAGTGACAATTCCATGGAATATCACAGCTTCTGAGCTATTTCACCAGGGCGTTGAAGCATTAAGAATGGCGTTGGTGGGCGTTGCTACAAGGTGACACCTCACACGACGCATTCGCACCGCGGATGGTCCATCTCTACACCAAATAACATCATTCACTGCTAAAAAATGCCCACTTTCGCTACTACTCGTACTGATGACATCACCAATGACGTCACAGATGCTGTGGATATCCCGCAAATCGGGATCTATACCCAGAGAGCTACAACATGACCCCTCCCATGACGCATTCGGACCAAGGATGGTCCATCTCTACACCAAATACCATCCTTCACTGCCCCAAAATGCTCACTTTCGCTACTACTCCTACTGATGACGTCACCAATAACGTCACAGATGCTGTGGACAGCCCTCAAATCGAGGTCTGCACCCCGAGAACTACAAGATGACACCCCACACGACGCATTCGGACTGAGAATGGAGCATCTCTACCCCAAATACCTTCCTTCACTGCCCCAAAATGCTCACTTTCGCTACTATTCCTACTGATGACGTCACCAATGGCGTCACAGATGCTGTGGACAGCCCTCAAATCGGAGTCTGCACCCCGAGAACTACAAGATGACACCCCACACGACGCATTCGGACTGAGGATGGAGCATCTCTACCCCAAATACCTTCCTTCACTGCCCCAAAATGCACACTTTCGCTACTACTCGTACTGATGACGTCATCGATGACGTCACAGATGCTGTGAACAGCCCCCAAATCGGGGTCTACATCCCGAGAGCTACAAAACGACACCTCCCAGGACGCATTCGGACCAAGCTAGCGTGCTATAAAAGTGAAGCGGCCTTGCCGTTTCATCAGACACTCTGTCAACCACCAAGATGCTCACTTGCACAACTTGCCAGAAGCAGTTTACTCGTCTAGATAATTTACGACGCCACGAGGCCTCCACCCACAACGATGCACGGTATACTTGTATAACCTGCGCACGGTCATTTAATCGGGAGGATCATTTACTGAGCCACGAACGTTCAATTCATGGGCCACCCAAGCGTCCATGCGAGGATTGTGGTCAACTCTTCAAACGACGCAGTCAGTTGCTGCGACACCAACGGTTGATTCATGCCCCGGTACCATGGCATGAGCGACAACTTCCTACTGAAGAGGAGCCGCGGAAGGTCAGACTCAGTGAAGATAAGCCCGGGGAGACGAACGCCACTGGTGATGCGATGAAGGAGAGCCCGCCTATACCCACAGTTCATAAGAGCCTGGGGCTAGGGGCCGTATGAACCCATGTACTTCAAGATCCTCATGATACTCATATGAACAGCCACAATCAAAGCGTGACTGAGATACATCTTTTTTTTAGATGACGACTCTATAACGAATATTATGGATTAAGAATACTGATCAGCGATACGGATTTGATATTTCTGGAACATCATGATGTCTTGCCGGCATCATTGAAAACTGTTGACCGCTTCTCTCTTGCAGGAAACAAGCCTATGTTTATGTATACTATGATTGTCTTTTTGAATTTGGTGCTAATACTGTTATGTGGAAAATGGAATAGGTCTTTGGATTATGGACGCGGATATTCTCTAATGGACGACGGCTGGATTATGAATGACGGACTAGACGCTTGTAATCCAGCCGGACCCCAGCGTTACGGTTTCGAGTCATACGCCTGACAACATCGAACATTTTCTGGGCGATCTCTTACAGGACAACCATCCAGTGAGTGACATCGATCGGCGCCATTGGTCCATGACACGGCACTGTTTCCACCCTCATGGCCCTATTCAAGATATTTACAATTTTCCACTGACCAACCGCACCCCGTCTACGCAGCTACGTGGAAGCCATCTTCAAAGATCAAACTACAGCCTTCAAATTGAATGTCGCTTTCGGGTACATCTTACGTCACAAAAAGACGGACCAGTTACGGTATTATTATCCCGGCAATAATATCTATGTGTCTGACCAGCCGTTCACCATCATTAACCGGAGGTCACTAGAGACGATGCTGGAGATACTGGACACCGTGGATGCCTTGAGATGGGCACATCGTCAACGCCCCAACATACAATGGGTGGTAGAGAGGGTAACCAATGTCACGTTTTTCCTTACCAAGCTGACCGACCACCGCCATCGGTCGAATGCGTCACCCGCGCACTGATGAATTCCATAACATGCCGCACATACTCTCTATGTCTACATGCTGATCGTTGACTTGAGCTCAGTAAACACTTGTACCTAATGTGACGGTGCGTTAAATAATAAAACATGGTGTTTGATATTTCAATTTGTTTTGCTGTGAACATACTAAACATACCCAGGGCGGCTCCCCCAGCCTGGATATGATGTAACATTGGGGATAATAAACTATATAAACATTGCTGAACTTGTTGTTATTCACGACAACCGCTATCCGATTGTATAATACAGAATATATAATGTATAATACAGGACATATATGGTACAATACAGGAAACCTGTGGTATATTGGGCCGCCCATCATTTCAATGTACAAGCCCCGTTCTGGGCTTAAGTTCTTTCAATGTTCAAGCCCCCTGTTCTGGGCTTAAGTTTACAATCCCCCTGTTCTGGGTTTCAGTTCTTTCAATGTACTGCGCGCGCGCGCGTGCGGCATCAGATCACGCGCGCGCGCGGATAGTGACCCCTGTCGGCGCCAAAATGTCTATTTCCATACACTTTCTCAGCATGACGTCAGTTCCACGTCACACCCACCCCGTCGGATACTCCCTCACGACTGCTTCACATGGATACCTCACTCGATCCCATCGACCCAATAGGGGCCCACCTAAACGCCAACACGTCTATTTCTATACTACGGCCAGACTGCGCATGCCCAGACTATTGACAACGAACGACACACTAGCCCAGGCGGATGCTCCCTCACGACAGCTTCACACTGATACCTCATACGACACCATAGGATCATTAGGGGTTCACCTAACCCCTAACACGTCTATTTCCATACCCTTTTCCCAGAATTCCTGTCTGCGCATGCGCAGAATGTGGACAACGGCCGAGACCCTAGTCCAATCGGATGCCCCCTCACATAGGCTTCACATTGATACCTCACTCGATCCAATCGGCCCACTCGTGGCTCATCTAGCTCCAAAACGTCTATTTCCATACACTTTTCCCACAATTCCCTGTCTGCGCATGCGTAGAATGGTGACAACGCTCGAGCCACTAGCACAGTCAGATGCCCCCTCACATAGTCTTCACATTGATACCTCATACGACTCCATCGGCCCATTAGGGACTCCCCTAGATCCCAAAACGTCTATTTCCATACCCTTTGACCACCGCGCATGCGCAGAATGGTGACAACGCTCGAGCCGCTAGTCCAGTCAGATGCCCCTTCATGAATGCTTCACATTGATACCTCACTCGATCCAATCGGCCCACTCGTGGCTCACCTACATCCCAAAACGTCTATTTCCATACACTTTTCCCACAATTCCCTGTCTGCGCATGCGTAGAATGGTGACAACGCTCGAGCCACTAGGCCAGTCAGATGCCCCCTCACATAGGCTTCACATTGATACCTCATACGACTCCATCGGCCCATTAGGGACTCCCCTAGATCCCAAAACGTCTATTTCCATACCCCTTTCCCACAATTCCCTGTCTGCGCATGCGCAGAATGGTGACAACGCCCGAGCCGCTAGTCCAGTCAGATGCCCCTTCACGAATGCTTCACATGGATACCTCATATGACCCGATTGGACCATTAGTGGCTCCCCTAGCTCCAAAACGTCTATTTTCATACCCGTTGGCCACCGCGCATGCGCAGAATGCCGATATTTCAACCCCACACCCAGCCCATCAGATGCCCCTTGACGAATGCTTCACTTTGATACCTCACCCGACCCCATCGGTCCACTAGGGACCCACCTAGGTCCCAAAACGTCTATTTAGGTATTCCCCGTATACATTAACATTGGAAGTCAACCCATGGGACTACTTTCTGTCCGCGGAGGCAGACCGCATCACCACCAGACCGCATCACCGCGGAAGAATTCGAGGTCAAAGGTTGCCGGAACTATAGCCTAGATAGGTCAGGACATGCCTTGATCACATGATCGTCACGTGATCAAGTTCCTCCTCAAATCCTCCCCATGACGTCATTACATCCGGGTGAAATACGGCCGAATCGGTCTTTACACTACTACTTACCTATGTCTAATTCTGCTTTACCCATGGCTAGGGGCCGGCTGAATATCATGTGTTCTACTTCTCCATAGTCTTAAAATGAACAATCACAATCAAAGTGTGACTGATATAGATATACTCTTGAAACCACTTGGAAGTCATTTGGATAAGGAATGATGGTCAGTGATTAGGATTTTATGCATAGAACATCAACATGCCTTGCTGACATCTTTGAAAACTTTTCACCGTCTCTCTCTTGTAGGAAACCCTTTATTTAACACACATTTGGAACTGATGCTAACTGACATACGAAATAGGTCTTTCCATTATTGACCCGAATTGTTCATGGACGACGGCTTAACATTGAGTGTTGGATCTGACGCTTTCCATTATCGATATTCCCTTCCAGCCAAGTTAAATTACTTGTAATCCAGTGTAAATATACTGAATTTTCACTGTTTAAAAGATTGAAGAAAGTTGATTACTTGACAAGTCGGTCGGTATGTGTCATATCAGCAAATTCAAGCGGGCAAAAAATAAATCGAAACAATCATCTCACCAGTCCACAAATCCAAGGCGATGCAGATCCAATTTATGTCGGATGCCTCCCTTATTTCAAGCACACCGTCGGCTATTGGTAATACACTTCCCAGTATTGGTGGTTTTACGCGTAGGACTTAAAAAGAGTTCTAAATTGAAGACGCATTGTGAAACATACATCAGAAAACATTTACAGCTGAAATATACCAAAATGATAAATCATGACAGGACAAGGGGTAGACACTTCATATATATAGGATGCTGTTGTCTAAGCCTTTGCGAAGTCTAGACACATCGTTGTCCCCAGACTTGGCTTTTGTATGCATTGTCTCTTGATCTTTATATGGAGTATGAAACGCGTTACGGGCGAGGACACTGACAGTTAAATGTAAATACATGTTTTTTTCATATACCGTAACAGAGATATATAATCTAGTAAGTTACTTACAGATGAACGGTTTAGAGTGGTTCTGGCATCTCTTCAACTCGTGGTCATGCACCGAACTACTGATAGTTGGGACTATCAGCAACACTATCCGCGACATGGATAATGAAAAGAAACGTGATTTGGGCGTGATGACTGCATGTTACCTGTATCTTCACATGAGGGGAGTACATGTCTGCACGCTTGACCGCGTACATGCAGCTTCTAAGCTTACGTAATCATAATAATAATGGGCAGGTTATAAATAATTATGAACAGAAGTCAATCAACTAGAAGTCTGTATCTTTAGATTAATATAAGATTGGTATGTTTCGTGTTCGAGCAGATTCAAAACAAAAACCGAATGAAGCATCATGGAAGATCAGCTTATACTGCCATTCAAATGCTCAGCCTGTGAAACGTACATAATTATAGCCACACTCTTGTTGATCCCGAGGCGACATTGTACTTCGTCTTGCGTGTGTGGGGACTGTGTAGGCTATGTAGACACTGTTAATGTCCAAACGCCCGTTAATGTCCAAATTGGACATTAACACGCAGCGAGTGCGTGTTAATGTCCTAAGTTTGGACATTAACCGCCTCTTATTGTCCTAGGGCAAATTTGGACATTAGCGGTCGACCTGCAGCTGATTTTTTTTCAATATGTACAAGCTGCGTCTTAATGTCCTAACAGTCCATAGTCCGTAGTTCGTTTTTTTACTAATTCAATATCTTGTGGTCATATCGATTCCTCGCAGTGTAAGATGGATATATGAACATGGGTTGTAGTCTCACAAAGCGATTTCGCCCTGTCTTGGTGTTTTTTAAATGTTTTCTTGTGTTCATTAACAGTCCATACTCCGTAGTCCGTAGTTCGTTTTTTCACTAATTCAATATCTGTGGTCATATCGATTCCTCGTAGTGCAAGATGGATGTATTAACACAGGTTGTAGTCTCGCAAAGCGATTTCGCTGTGTCTTGGTGTTTTTTCAATGCTTTCTTGTGCTCATTAAAAGTTCATAGTCCGTAGTTCGTTTTTTCACTAATTCAATAAATGGTCTCAATGAAATTTTGGAACAGAGGCGGGACTGTTTTAGGACAATAACAGTCGAAGTGATACATATCGACCGCTAATGTCCAAAGTTTGGACGATAACATTCATGTTGGCGTCTTATCGTCCTACGTGGGACATTAACACGCACTCGTTGCGTGTTAATATCCAGTTTGGACATTAACGGGCGTTTGGACATTAACAGTGTCTACAAGGCTATTTGATGGATGAATGTCAGTGACGTGTAGCCTGTCTAATCTAATCTGATGATACACACTTAAAGTTCATTTGCTTCTGATATGAGGCATATACTTCCTTACCAAGACGGTAAACACAGTTTGATCTATGCTATAGCAAATGGTTATGGTTCAAATCCAGTGAAGAGAGGGTATATATCCTTCACATCGCCGCTAATGTGGGGATTATCCAGTGCTAGGAGATCTTCTACTTAGTGCTTGGTGATTGAGAAGGAACGGACTGAAATGGTTATTTGACAATTTTTGCATGTAGGCGTATTCATGCGAGAACTGTCTGCGAAAAGTGGGGCACAATTTTTACCCATTGGAATACCTATACACTGTTGGTATACGATATTGCCGATCTTCACATAAATATTGTTATCGAGAAATTCGATTTTGTAAACAAGGAAACATCCCAAGAATGATATCTTTAACGTGCTGTGTAGAACAAAAGAAAGCATTATTTCGTATATGGTAGGATTCTGCTGGCAGACTGTTAATCCCCGAGGCCCGCCCTCTGTACATGTCACTGGACAAACATATGTAGGTTTCTTGTTTTGGTGAACATATGAACAGTCACAATCAAAGCGTGACTGAGGTACATCATTCATTTTTAGATGACGACTCTATAACGAATATTATGGATTAAGAATACTGATCAGCGATACGGATTTGATATTTTGGAACATCATGAGGTCTTGCCGGCATCATTGAAAATTGTTGACCGCTTCTTGCAGGAAACAAGCCTATGTTTATGTATACTTTTGAATTTGGTGCTAATACTGTTATATGGAAATGGAATAGGTCTTTGGATTATGGACGCGGATATTCTCTAATGGACGACGGCTGGATTATGAATGACGGACTAGACGCTTGTAATTACAGGTAGTTTTTCTAGGTATTCCAGGTTTACCCCAGGTAGAGGCGTTTACATCATCATCATCCATTAAAAATAGATGAGTTCTTTGAGCTAGCGTATCCAATTTCGCTTAAGCCGGTGCTAGAGGCCGTGTGGATACTTCATATTCTCCACATGAACAGCTGCAATAACATGAGGCAGCACCTAAAAGGTGCAACAACCCCTCAGCCAGACAGTTTTAGTCATTGTATATTGGTACACAATGAATGAAAAATGCATATGTAAAAGCCTGAAAGATTTGGTTGAATGCAGAAGATGCTTTAGCAGTGGCTTGTAAAAGATTACAATATGATAAATTCAGTGTGGGATGTTAGATGCATTGAAGGATTATAATAAATATTTTGACATAGCATGTGCGAAAAATATGGCGGAAGAACAGAAATATTCTGAACAAAAACAAAAGGCTTAAAGCCATTTTGGCTTTGAACCCTAATAATAATCTAAACAATAATAAAAGTCTTTGATAGCAATAACTGTATGAATCCCTGTGTACCAGTTGATTTTCTGTCTCTTTCCATCTGTGATCAAGCAGAGGATGAGGATGGGTGGATGGCAATCCAAACAGCCTTGTGATATGAATAATATGTTTCATGGACACCAAATTGTATATCTGTGAGTTTGAAATTGGTGAAAATCTGGTCAATGGTTGTCCTAAGATCTGTGGTTGGGGTGTGGATTAAGGGAAAGAGCCCATGGATGCTCTTGGAAGAAGTCGTTTATCTTGGTTGTTTCACCCGAGTCGACAGCGAAGTCATTGTTGAAGTCTCCAAGTATGACAACATTAGTCGCTGAACAGTGGCTCCTTAGTGATGTAGAAAGTCCGCCCAATCTTGATGCACTGATGATGTATATCAAATTTTACATCGAGCACTTGAACGGTATCAGAGAGAGATCATTAATGATTTTGCATAAATTAAAGAAGGCCGCCTATCCTTCCGGTCATTCAGAGGAACTGATCTTCATTGCGAGTGTCTTGGTACATCGATGCTGGATACCAAGTTTCATATAGAACACTTAAATGATATCCGAGATATATATCATTAAAGATTTTGCATAAATTAAAGATGGCCACCAAGATTTCCACCCAATCAGAGAAACCAGTTCTGTCATTCATCATAAGTCTCTTGCTGCATCGATGATGTTTATCAAATTTTATATCGAGCACTTAAACGGTATCAGAGATAGAGATCATTAATGATTTTGCATAAATTAAAAATGGCCGGCCATCCTTCCCGCCTCTCAGAAGAATTGATGTGGTTATTCAGTGCAAGTCAAGTCTTTTGATACATCGATGCTGTATACCAAGTTTCGTATAGAACACTTCAATGGTATCAAAGAAATACATCATTAAAGATTCTGCATAAATTAAAGATGGCCGCCAAGGCTTTCACCTAATCAGGAAAACTGGTTCGGTCATTCCTTCAAAGTTTCTTGATGTATCGATAATCTCTACAAAGTTTCACACTGAACAGCAAAATGGTTTCCGAGATACACAAGATTAATGGTTTCGCATAAATTAAAGATGGCCGCCAAAGTTTCCACCCAATCGGGTCCAGATTCAATAGGGTTCTGAGTAATGAGCGTATGGATGTGCACGGCAAGTTTGGTGTGCCTAGGGTAAGTCGTTCTAAAGAAAGCTTGGTAACGAGAAGTTTCGTATAGAACACTTCAACGGTATCAAAGAAATACATCATTAAAGATTCTGCATAAATTAAAGATGGCCACCAAGGCTTTCACCTAATCAGGAAAACTGGTTTGGTCATTCCTTCAAAGTTTCTTGATGTATCGATAATCTCTACAAAGTTTCACACTGAACAGCAAAATGGCTTCCGAGATACACAAGATTCATGGTTTCGCATAAATTAAAGATGGCCGCCAAAGTTTCCACCCAATCGGGTCCAGATTCAATAGGGTTCTGGGGCATGAGCATATGGATGTGCACGGCAAGTTTGGTGTGCCTAGGGTAAGTCGTTCTAAAAAAAGCTTGGTAACAAGAAAGCTGTGATGGTTTCGCATAAATTAAAGATGGCCGCCAAAGTTTCCAACCAATCGGGTCCAGATTCAATAGGCTTGTGGTTGACCACCCAACAATTCTGTATACCAAATTTGAAGTCTCTAGAAGCAACGGTTCGGTTTCTAGATCGATCACAAGAATTGTTGACGACCGGACGACCGGACGACCGGACGAACGACCGGACGACCGGACGTACATGCCAACGACAAGACCCCGCAGCCTAATAGGCTGAGGGGTAAAAACGCGACTGAGATCCACCTTGGGATAGTAATATTTACATATAAATATTATATTATTTGGGACCTCATGTGCGGGGAAATTAACGAAATTACGTTGGAGGTCTGGAAGAACTTGGAAAGGTCCAACTAGTCAACGTGTACTGTATACTCTACTTCTCCTGGTTTCGACCACTCAACTATGTACTGTTCAATTACGCTAAGGACTATCTTTTGGTCCGCCATGAGATTGATATTCCTCGGCTCTCTATATTTTGGTCCATTCATCTGGAGTATTTTAACGTTCATATTGTCCATCAATGTTATCAGTCACATTATGTCAACATGGTTTATAGATGAATGGCTCACAGTCACACGTATAAGTACTGAACGTGATTCTTTCCAGTCAGCGTCTCTGATGGCTTTAAAGTAATTAAAAATACTACTTATTATTGATTCAATGTATTGGTAAGAAATACACGGCGGTTCCGTGAACTTGTAACAATTATGTACAGTATTGCGAACCTCTGGGTCGTTACATAGAAATCTGGAGAGGTTTGTTGTGTCCAGTGCATTATCCAAATACAGAATTTTCAAGAATTCAGTTGTATTCACTGGACGATATAATCGAAAATAAGTTATATCACGACATATTTTTGTTATAATTGATGGTATTTTCATAGGGGTTACACAGCTTGTTGGTCCCCAGAAGTAGCGGATATAGGACTGTACACTATTGGGCGTGTTTTTAATCCGCGTTTTGTTATATTGTTGAACCCTGTAATAACCCGGTATCATTTAAACCTTACGGGAAGATTTTCACTTGTCGATATAATCGGAAAAAGGATATATCTGGACATATTTTAGTTATTACAGATGGAAAATATTATGTATTCAGATGATACCGCCTATTGGACCTCTTTGGTGAATTGATTTAGAATCGTCAGAGGTAGAGTTTGTAGTACCATACGTAAAGTGTGTACACTAGTGGGAGTGTTAGATAAACCCACTAAGTATTTCACAGTAATACGGCTGTGAATCGTTGAAGGAATTTCTCCGACCATAATGCGGTGTAACCGTTCGCCTTATTGGCGGTTTGTTACATTGCCGAACCCTATAATCTTGTTGATCCACTAAATTGCTCAGCATAATACATAAGCAAAATAACGTAAGAAGTCGCTGGTTGACAATCTCAAATTTTCGACAATTTATTTTGTCAGTTTTCTTGACATATTTGAAAAGAACAAGACAACAGAACAAAGGCAAGCAGAGATGGCTCTGTTCTACTTTTCCGTACAGGTTTCCTGTGACCGTTCAGCGTAAGATTTCATCTTTGATTTGTCTCGCCAAAATACTGTTGACCTCACTTGTTACAGGAAAACAAATAAATACAATTATTTGTAGAACAACTAAGATTACTATTGATTTACAGAATATGACTGTTAATGATGAACTGAATGCAGTCAAAATGTTAAAAAATTTACATATTTTTGTCCATATTTTTTAGTAATATTGGAACGAGAAGCTAAACAGTCCTGAATTGCACATCTGCAATATTTAATATTAAGACCTTGTTTAGCCGTGTGGAAAAATCCGGCACTTTACTTGAGAAAAAATATGCATATCCATCCTTATTCAGATATTCGGCTGTGTGTGACCTGCACTGGAGTTCTTCAAATTCGTCTGTACGATTAAAAGAAAGTACCCTTCGTAAGCTATTATAAATAATGCTAGATGTTTCGGTGCGGACCCCAACAAATATCAAAACCTACAATCAAATTTTTGTGATCAAATGCCTTGGCACAGATCCATCCGTGATTGGTGATAATACCCAAATACGAGTTTGCGGACAGTTTGTATTCTAGTGAAATACTAGTACCGGTACCTTCTCCATGTGACCAACTGGGGAGAAACCCGTTGTCGACAGAAGGTTTAATATTGTATTTCATTTCTCGATCTATTTTAGTATGCCTGATGAATGAAAAAAAATTAAATCGATCGTTTAAGAATCGTGACTCTTTTAACTGATAATGTCGCTGAATTGGTTCGTCTAGCTTCTATACTGAGCTTGGGGTAATTCTAGCTTCCATACTGAGCTTGGGGTAATTCTAGCTTCTATACTGAGCTTGGGGTAATTCTAGCTTCTATACTGAGCTTGGGATAATTCTAGCTTCTATACTGAGCTTGGGGTAATTCTAGCTTCTATACTGAGCTTGGGGTAATTCTAGCTTCTATACTGAGCTTGGGGTAATTCTAGCTTCTATACTGAGCTTGGGGTAATTTTAAAACGAACGGTTCTTCTTCCGTCCAAATTTTCCACGAAAAAAAACATCGAAATTGTTTTTGTGACTTGTTTAAGATATTACCCCCAAATATCCATAACTGTATATTCAATTATTTATCCATGCTCAAATCTGTCGTTCAATATAAACTTCAATAGTATCTATCGATGCACTCTAGACATTGGATGAAGTGGCAGGATGGATTTTGTAAGGCAACGATTGAGTTCAGACAAACCCAATGGAGTAATACTCGTTCTTTTACATAACAGAGTCAAATTTATTTGCCTCAATTGCTTTAAGTTAGCTGGGCATATATATTTTTTACAGAAAAATGTACAGCAGATAATGCCACAAAAAGCTAAGTAAAGTCTGTGAACCATGTCCAATTAACTATATTAGCATAGTCTATATCTGACCCAGTAATGAACCCAACCCAGATAGCTTCAATCTTATCATTGTTTATAGACGTGGTCTTAGGTTCAGGTTATGCCCCAGCCAACAAGTTTTAAATGCGTATTGCATATGTATTACCCCACGTTTACTTCATCATTCATATGAGTGCTTTTTAGGGACCATGCAAAATTTATCGAGGGGGTAGGACCAGTGCAACAAGGAAAATCAGCCAAAAAAATCCTTGGTCCCCCTTATCTTGGAACCAAAAAAATCTATGGGTCCTATCTGGATCTTGGGTAAGAAAACTTCTGGTCCTATAGATCTATGTTGTGACCTACATGTACCCGGATTTGGTGAGCCGCATCTGCAAACACCACCCCCTAACCAATATGTGATATGCACATATACTTTTGCACATTTTTATAAATATGGAACAGTGCATGGTCCTCCACACTAGCCGGCATTTCCGCAAGCCTTCCTACTGAACGTCAAATACTCAGGCTATGAAATGTACATAATTAGGCTCACACATGATCCCATGCTGTTCTAGTTTCGCGGGCCTAGAACATGTAGAATGCTTGTCTTTCGTGTGTGGCTACTGGGCAAGAATCTAGTGACCGTTTGACGAGTGCCAGTGCTGTCTAACTTGTCTAATCTACTGTCACACACTTTTACTTCGTGAACTTCTGGTGATGCTAAAATGTTACATTCTTGCACCATATCAACATCAGGTAAACTTCAGGTCAATCATGTCAATACACTCTGGTGGAGAGGTGGCTATATGACTCTCAGGACATCGCATTGTATCTTTTTCAATCCCCCCGCCCCTCCCTCCAAATATCATTCGGGTAAAAAAATATATGTGAACATCTTACTTGCCCATTATTGATTATTCACATTGGATGCTTTTTCCATTGCTCTGGTATGCAAATACACTGAAACCTGTATAATCCGACCCTGCTCTGGACCAACATTTTGTGTTGGTTTTGAAAGGGTTCTGGTTTACAGAGGTTCAAATCAATGGTAAACTGCTCATCGGTATCAAGACAAATGTCACTATATGAAGGTTTGTCAGTTTATTCAGGTGTCGGTTTAGGCAGGTTTCACTGTAAAACCTTTCTGAGTCAAATGTACATGCACACCAGATCTTCTAGCTCAATGAAATCAACTTTTTTACGTGCTCAATGTACATGTACATGATTTTCCATTGAAATTATTTGTTGATTATATTATATAGCTGTGCCAAACCTGTTTTACAGGTTTAATGATAATGAACTTGTAGAGTGCATTGTATTTGACATGTTGATAATATATATTTTGTTCACTATCCCAAGTGTCCTGTTCTTTTGTATGCACCTCCCCCTCCAAGAGGACACCCGCCTGATCAAGCTGTTATGCAAATATCACCAAGCTTGAATGACACATATGGTCATCACTTAGAAGTCCATTAATGATACATATACATGTCTCTGATACCATTCAACTGTTCAATATGAAATTTAAGTTGGTGCATCATCCGATCGATACATCAAGAGACTTTCAATAAATTACCAAGCCTACTTTTCCGATTGGGCGGAAGCCTTGGTGGCCATCTTTAATTTATGCACTCATTAATGATACATGTACATATCTCTGATAGCATTTAACTGTTCAATATGAAAGTTGGTGCATCATCGATACATCAAGAGACTTTCAATAAATTAGCGAACCGGTTTTTCTGATTGGATGGAAACCTTGGTGGCCATCTTTTATTAATGATACATGTACATATATCTGATGCTATTCAACTATTCAATATGAAAGTTGGTGCATCATTACCAAGCCGGCTTTTCTGATTGGGCGGAAGCCTTGGTGGCCATCTTTAATTTATGCAAAAATCATTAATATTATGTGATACATATCTCCAATACCATTCAACTGTTCATTTTGAAATCTCATTACCGACATATCTCAAGAATGACATGCCTGGGCACACCATATGGCCATGACCCAGAAGCCTATCGAATCAGGACCCAGCGCCGAGGGGTTTTCAGATGCACAGCTTCGTATTTTTTTTCTTTATTTGTTTTTTGAAAAAAAAAGCTCTTGGTCCTATGGATAGTTACGTACAAAAAAATTAATGTCCTACATAAAATAGCGAGAGAAAAAGTCCGGGTCCCCCCACTGTTTGCACCGGTCCTACCCCATCAATAAATTTTGCACGGTCCCGTAGTCGGCCGACGTAGTAAATCTTTCCCACCTCTTGCGTATCGTTCCAATTTATTACCTGTATATAGTACGATTCTGCTGGTGGACTGACAGTCTCCGAGGTCCACCCTCCGTACATGCCACTCGACAAATATATGTAGGTTTATTGGTTTGGTGGAAAATTTAAGCCGTACGACGTCGAGCATTACAGGTTAGTTTTTCTGTGTATTCTTGCTTTTACCAGGTTGAGGCGTTCATCTAATCAGACGTCCTCGGTTCTCATCTATTATTATCATCTTTATTCCTCCTTCTGGAGAGCATGAATGGTATATGTACATACATGGGTAAATAAATTAGTTCAACGAAACAAGCGCAATGAGATACAGTTTTTTTTTTCTTTTCTTATACGATGCACACTTTGCTTGTCATTAAACGTTAATATAAATACAGTTTTATATACATTATAGTTACAGTCCTGCAATATTTTTGCAGTGGGTATGTATGTCACAGATCACAGTCGTCTGGAACACAACTTTCCAATTTCACCGATAATTGACGTTTAGAGAACAGTAATACCGATAATATATGTATACATACATGGGTAAATAATTATGTTCAATGGAACAAGCACAATGGGATACAGTTTTTTTTATGCCTTTTCTTATAAGATTGCCATTTTGCTTGCCATGACATTTTTTCCATTTCGTTTATATTTTATACATAGTTAATTTAAATACATTTTTATATACATTTTAGGTACAGACCTGAATTACTTTCAGTGGACATGAATGTCGCAGATCAGTCGTCAGCAATTTCACAATATAATGCCACCGATAAATGAGTTTAGCAAATTCATAATAGCTGAACTGTGTTATTTCGGGCATGATAATCTGTGATATGGTGTAGTCTAGGGGAGGTAACTCTGCTTCATAGGTGACTGCTGTGTTTAGATGTAGTTGTCTTCTCTTTGACCGTGTTTCAGACAGTATCGAGATATCGGTCATTGAATGTAATTGAGTGCGCACATGCGCGGTGGAGCTGTCCTAGATTCCTAGAATTGGCAAGCCACATATGCCAACATCTCATCGTCATTTAAAAGGATTTTTCGGGTTTTTAATTTCAAAATTTCGCTGGAATGCCGCGTGCAACCCCTGCACGGAAGCGTAGGGCTCCTGTGGAGCCGGCTGTTTCCAGGGAAAGAATTTCCATCAGGCCAAAAAGAAATCGTAAACCAAGTTCCAGGCTGCGTGAGGACACTGAGGTCGATGTCCGTGCTGACCCCACGCCGGATGAGATGACTGGCCAGGCTGCCACTGCCAACCTGCAACAACAACAACCACAGGAACAGCTGATGTCACAGCTGTTACGACAGCGTGATATGGGTACGGGTAAGGTTGCTGGTGCTGTAAGTCCTAGCACATCTGATAATTCTGGGCAAGATCGTGTTTTAGTACCCCAATATTGTTGATCGATTAGTCTTGCCTTTCTCGAATTCTCCACGATTCGGCAATGTGCAACAAGTATAAGAGCGACGAAGTCGATCAACGCTCTATATACTAGTCGTGTTATAGTACCCCAAACGATAATTTAACATGGGGAGTGACTGGGTGTTTGAGGCTTTGGGGTACCATTTCCTACAGTTATATAATCGTGTTAAATATTCTCATTTTCATTACTGTAGGAAATGGTACCCCAAAGCCTCAAACACCCAGTCACTCCCCATGTTAAATTATCGTTTGGGGTACTATAACACGACTAGTATATAGAGCGTTGATCAGTTCGTCGCTCTTATACTAATCGTGTTATAGTACCCCAAAGCCTCAAACACCCAGTCACTCGTAATGTTAAATTATCAATTGGGGTACTATTTCATTCAGCAAATACAGAATGACATATTATAAGTTATATGTGGAAATGGTACCCCAAAGCCTCAAACACCCAGTCACTCCCCATGTTAAATTATCGTTTGGGGTACTATAACACGACTAGTATATATAGTGTTGATGGATATAAAATATATATAATTAGTTATTTATAAATAAATAATAATTTTATTTATATTTTTTTTTATAAATAATTTACAATCTTTCACAAACATTCTTCAAAAGGGATTTCTTTTGGGGATGGTTATTCTTAAGAAAAGGGGCATGGAAATCTTTTGGGGTATACAAAAGATAAAAGCAATTTGGGGTACTATTTATATAGCAAAATTATTCATATAATATTTATATTTTGTGTGCAACATTGTTGTGAATTTCATGCAACATTGTAGCGATGTGGATGCAACATTGTAGCAAATGTGATCTATTATAGAGTACACATTACGTCAAACTTTACCCATACTGCAATGTTGCAACAATGTTTTTTTTCTGTTGAGTTTCAACATATTTCTGCATCATAATTGTATTTATGCAACATTGTCTATAATATCATGCAACATTGTACCTATCGTGGTGTAAAATGTATGACACTTTATTAACTGAAATTGTAGCGATAGGGCAATTACATTGCAACAACGTTTTATATATAATATATAAAACATTGTTGCGATATAATATATGCATTATGCTAAGTATTTGTGTAAGGATTTTATGACTTGGATGCAACATTGTAGCGATGGTGGTTTGTTTCTCACAGTGTACCTTTCTCCATCATTCATATATGTCAATTAATAATCTACTATTACGAATAATATGAGGTTTATATTATTTAGTGCAACATTGTTGTGAGTTTCAAGCAACATTGTATATTCATATAATATTTGGCAACAGGGTTGTGATTGTCATGCAACATTGTAGCGATGGCCAATGCTGTTGCAGAGGTATCAAGATTTTCACCAACTTCCATATCATTTTGTACCCGCACGTGAAATTGTTATATAACCCTGCTTTCTTACAGGATCGTATATCTAAATCAACCATAATTTTGGTGTTGTGGTGTTAACAAGGACGCATGCGTAAATTAAATGCAATTGTTGGCTTTTCATGATTTTGTGAACAATGGGAAGAGTAAACGCCTTTTGCATGGTTAATATATTATTAGCATTACAAAGATATGCACACGTTGGCATTTCAACGTTTACAAGTGAGATAGAGAATAAATGTATGCGGCATACATCTGTTCATTGATTGCGAGGGATACCATGTTAAAAATACGCCGTCAAATAAAATAATCGGCAGTGTATCATTAAATGGAGAATAAAAACAATAATACCTCTCATCATGAACATCACAAAGTTATGTATTTATAAAATGTTTCTACCTTTAGTAGTAACGTGTGCTATCATGTTTTTATTATATTGCTTGTTTGATCATTATGCCAAATGTCTAAAGTCTTCCAATTAACGCACAAGTAAAGCGCATCATACACATGCAAAGTGCGATGCGTGCAATACCGTAATACAGATTTACAAACATGGCTTAGAAAAAAACATTTCTTACAAGAACATTTGACCTGTCCAAAATGTGGATCTTCCTGTAACCAAATTCCTTAGATATAGAAACATATTGAAAAGGGTATAATATGAAGGATCACCTTTTCAATAACCTTTTAAGTGTTTATAATTGTCCAACATTGTGAGGAAACCTACATTCAGTACAATGTTGCAAAACACTTTCCTTTCAAGAAATGACAATTTTAAAACTCTTGCATACTTTTAAATTTACATGGAAATTACATATTGAAAAGGAGATCCAACAAGGATCAGCTTTTCAATACTTTGTATGGATAAATAACATTGAAAAGGGTATGTTATAGTATGAAGGATCACCTTTTCAATAATTTTTAAGTCGTTAAACAGTGGATTATTTTATATACACCGAAATAATTATTTAACGATAATTATTGGCAGACACGCTCCAGTTTCTATTCACGTGGTTGGTGTTATCAATACACACTGTTGGATATCATAATTCACTCTTAACTTTGGTGAGTTCGAACTTGTGTATTGTAGATTGTTTGAATAGCTATTGTTTTATTATTCGACTTCCTTCCAAAGATAAAGTTTGTCTCTTTTACTTGCTTGGATTCTGTTTTTCTTTAACAATACACTTGAAAATGGCGGGTGTACGTGGCACGCTTTACTTGCTTGATTAGGTGTTATTCAACAATAAGTTATAAAACATGCGGGTGCACAGTACGCGATCCACTGTTCTCGGCCTGTTTGTTTTGTTCGCATACTTCCATATGCACGAATAGTGCCTTAAATATTGCACAGAATTCTGCTCAAGTGGCGCAGCATTTAATATCTGTTCATCGTGATTTGAAATGTAGTTTGTCATTTTAAATATAATTAGACAAGTGTCTGACAGTAATAATATTTTCTGTAGTATAGCACAATTCCTATAGCGGAAATATTAAACATTTAATATATTAACTGGGAATATAGTACCCCAAAGCCAAAAAACACCCAGTCAATCCTAATGTTAAATTACTGTTTGGGGTACTATAACACGACTAGTATATAGAGCGTTGATCACTTCGTCGCTCTTATACTAATCGTGTTATAGTACCCCAAAGCCTCAAACACCCAGTCACTCGTAATGTTAAATTATCAATTGGGGTACTATTTAATTCAGCAATATTGCTAACACGTGAAATCCCGATTATGTAATATGGACTCTTACTCATGTTAAATATTCCATCTCATTTTCATTACTGTCGGACATATTAATAATTATCTGTGGAAATGGTACCCCAAAGCCTCAAACACCCAGTCACTCCCAATGTTAATTTAGCGTTTGGGGTACTATAACACGACTAGTATATAGAGCGTTGATCACTTCGTCGCTCTTATACTAATCGTGTTATAGTACCCCAAAGCCTCAAACACCCAGTCACTCGTAATGTTAAATTATCAATTGGGGTACTATAACTATAGTACCCCAAAGCCTCAAACACCCAGTCACTCGTAATGTTAAATTATCAATTGGGGTACTATAACTATAGTACCCCAAAGCCTCAAACACCCAGTCACTCGTAATGTTAAATTATCAATTGGGGTACTATAACACGACTAGTATATAGAGCGTTGATCAATTAAATATGTTGTTTTTATTGCGAACAAATCTTGTTGCACATTGCCGAATCGTGGAGAATTCGAGCTAGGCAAGACTAATCGATCAACAATATTGGGGTACTAAAACACGATCTTGTTTTAGTACCCCAATATTGTTGATCGATTAGTCTTGCCTTTCTCGAATTCTCCACGATTCGGCAATGTGCAACAAGTATAAGAGCGACGAAGTCGATTAACGCTCTATATACTAGTCGTGTTATAGTACCCCAAACGATAATTTAACATGGGGAGTGACTGGGTGTTTGAGGCTTTGGGGTACCATTTCCTACAGTTATATAATCGTGTTAAATATTCTCATTTTCATTACTGTAGGAAATGGTACCCCAAAGCCTCAAACACCCAGTCACTCCCCGTCACTCCCCATGTTAAATTATCGTTTGGGGTACTATAACACGACTAGTATATAGAGCGTTGATCACTTCGTCGCTCTTATACTAATCGTGTTATAGTACCCCAAAGCCTCAAACACCCAGTCACTCGTAATGTTAAATTATCAATTGGGGTACTATTTCATTCAGCAAATACAGAATGACATATTAAAAATTATATGTGGAAATGGTACCCCAAAGCCTCAATTGGGGTACTATAACTATAGTACCCCAAAGCCTCAAACACCCAGTCACTCGTAATGTTAAATTATCAATTGGGGTACTATAACACGACTAGTATATAGAGCGTTGATCAATTAAATATGTTGTTTTTATTGCGAACAAATCTTGTTGCACATTGCCGAATCGTGGAGAATTCGAGCTAGGCAAGACTAATCGATCAACAATATTGGGGTACTAAAACACGATCTTCCAAACTGTAACTCTCTCCGGAGCTTACTTTCGACAATATTTTTCGCAATTCGAACTGACTTAAGGTTTTTCGAATCTATCGGAATATGAGGCCCTGAGTAATGCAACGAAAAACCATCCCTGAAACCTGCTATTAACGTGTTTTTGTCGGCCAGGTTAGGATATTCCCTCAGCCAAAAACATAATCGATCAAATTTTATCGGAGTCGGGGCTAATCTGAAAATATTATTATTTTCTGTCGTTTTCCATATTTCCCCGCCCTCTGTTGACTTACTCCTGTCCCGAGGCGTGGATGCTGTTACTTTGGGGACGAAAACCCCTCTTCTTCCCCGCACCACAAGATTTTACTGAATGGGCTGCACCACACTGACTACATTTATGTGCAAATTTACACTTCAGTCTATTACATCCTGCCTTATTGAAATCAAAACAAAAATCTTTGTTGAATGTGGAGCTATTAGACTTTGTGGGACGGGGGGAATCTGTACCAAGTCCCACCAGAGATCCCCCTCCTGGCAATAAGCTGGTTAGCCATAACTCCCCATTAATCACGGCCCAGGACTGTTCTGGTTTTTTGACCATTCTCAGACGGAATTGTGAGTCGTACGTGCGCCAGGCTGTTCCCTTGACACGCAAAGCGATCATGCGCACCACACTCATGTATTTAAACAGCTCGCGGGCCCTAAGAGGATGCTTCTCGATGTAAATACTTGCGAATATCATGAACGCTGAGGTCCATATCTCAATTGTCTCAATTTGCTTAACAGATACCACCCTACTGAATCGACAAGTGTGATTATAGGTGAATGCACCAGTCCATTTGTCATGCGACCATGAACTGTAGGTTGAATCACTTCACATTGAAGCCGCATAACAGCTGCAATGTTATAATGAGGCAACATATGATTATATATCAGATATGTCGACAGTCCATTGTAGCTACCATTTGTCTTGGCAACAGTCCATTTGGCGAATCATTAGATCAGACGATGTGCTCTCTGTGCATCATTCACAAGTGCATTGGCCTACAATGGAGGTCCGATGATCGGCCCGATGATGATACAATGGATTGTCGTAATATCAGACAGACAGAGAATATACTATTAATGGTTCATATTCCTCTTAAACACACACAAGTGGAAGGAATCGAGAGATGAATGAGTCAGTGATACATGAGGCAGGTAGTAAGTTCCCACGTGTTCATTTTGTGCTCATTTCCTCACACTATAATTCGATGCTAATACCTACAATGGACTGTCTACCAACACCTAAAAACACCTCTCGCCGCAAAAATGTTTAAAATTTTTGTTAACTTGAAATAGTAATAACCCTACGTTTGGTGACAATATAGTACGATATTTCTCCTTCAAAATATGACTGGACACCAGTAACCATACCTGTCATCGATATGCTGAAAATCGTTCATTTTCGGCTGTGGTCACTGTCGTCTGGTCAGACACACGCCCACGCTTGATAACGAAAGCACTGGAAAACCTACCATTGACTGTAATTTGACACGTGGCCGGCGGTTTTCACCTATAATCATACTTGTTGATTCAGTAGGGTGGATACCTTCGGCCTTAAAAGAACCGGGTCCCCTTCTTTCCCCCCTATAGTGCTAACGAGCAAACCTGTTCCCTCAACTCTTGTGCTGTCTTCAGCAATAATGGGAGTTCAATAAATTCTCCACGCCAAATCTTGTTTTTAATTTGCGCTGGAACGTGGGCGTCCAAATCGTCGCATGTGCTTATTATTGGGTTTGGTTGGGCACCCATAGCAGCTTGTAAACCCATCGGTCCCCATCTGAATGGGGAAAACATTGTTTGCATCGTTATTTATGCCCGTGTCGTTGTGTTCCACTCGTACAACATTTGACAGGGTTGTTGTGTTTGGAACTGCAGTGGATATATTTGTTAACCCTTGTTCATCCGGAATAAAACAGCTGTTTGGATATGTCGCGTATTGATTGGCCGAAAATGATTGAAGGTAATCTCTCCTTCCCTAGGGACCTATTTGCCCTGGGTGAATAATATTTCTAGCATGAGACGCAGTGGGACCTACATTAAGATTTGGGGCCCCCTGTTGCACGGCGTAGCCTCGAAAGGGGTTCTGTACGGACCCCCCTAAACTAGGATCTATCAATGCATTCCCCTGACCGTTGCCTAGCAACGCTGCAAGATCAGCACGGTTCATACAAATAGAATCGCTAAGTTGTGGGGCAGCATTACCGTTAGCAAGAGTTGGGGCTATATTACCCATAGCTGTTTCAACCGCTGAAGAGGCTTGCATGTCTTCAACCGATGGTTGATTCTGATCGCCTCCTCTGGGCAAAGCCGTCTTTCTTCGCTTTGCTTGCCGTTTGCTCACTCTCCCCGGCAACACGGGCACGGAGTGGTCGTTGTTGTTGCTATTTCCCGAGACTGCAGGAGCCGTCAAACGTTTGGTGGCCTTCCGTTTTGGTCTCATTTTGAAATGCTTTTAAATTCTGTCTCTTGTAAACTTCAGAAACAATAAGTTCAGAACGTATAGCTCTGCTAATTCGAATTCAATTCAGACTATTTGAGCTTCAAGATCGATTACACGCTTTTCGCTCCTGCATCCGATCTTGACACGGCGGTAACCACCGCCTGTCTGTTGACCTGACGCGACAATAGGCATTGTGACGTAGCCCACGTAAGCTGGCGGAACGTAAGCCAATGCGGGGGCGAGTCCCCAGCGTAAACACGCACCGGTCAAAGGGAGGTAACAACTCTCACTATAATGAGCTTATCATTTGATAATGTCATTTAACCAGAGTCCTGCAGTTAAATGTATTTATATGATAATTTAGAGAAACCTTGACTTTGAAAAGTGGCGCAAAATAGGATTTAACCTGAAAATAGTGCTATTTCTCTATTGGTTAAATATTGTAGCCACATGGTGACACCCACTTTTTTCCATAAAATGTTTAATCACTCATTGATGAACCATTATTTAAATTTTCAGCAAATTACACAGTTTACATTTTTTTTTTTTTTTTTACATTTTTGGGGGGGAGTTCGAACGTGATCTACTAACTGACTTAAGTCATTCTTTAAATAACCACATCTTTCTAGCGAGCATGTGAAATTGATAAAGCTTGCAGATAAAAAAACTTCAATTTGTTAAAAAAATGTAGATGATATTACATAAAATAACAAATATTTGATTATGTCAAGTACATAGTAATGCAATGATAACTATATCTGACAGGGTTACAATATCATGCCAAGTAGAAAGTCCAACACTCTTATGTAAATGTATATTTCTTTCGCAGACAATGTCCCCTACAGGATCGGATCAGACAACAAGGATATTAGAAACAGATAGGATATGTATATGTCGAAGTGAGTAAGATTGCTTGTCAAGCTACAGACAACCGGCGAAACTTAAGACAACCTTTACGCAATAGAAAAAGACATTATGCGTGGAAGCCGATCAAACTTGTTGTTTGTGAAGTATTCAAGCGTAACCATGGTAACAGATACATGTGTCTTCCATATCAGTGTCTCGTTGGTAATTCACATATAGGCCGGACTCGGGTAGAACATTATAGGTGCGTAGACCCAACTACAAACATTGAGAGACGGAATGCAGACAGCGGCTGACATCCTGAAATGAACATGACCCGTATTTAATATTCCTTTAAGTGAGAATCATGTTCCCACAGACTACAAACATTGAGAGACGGAATGCAGACAGCGGCTGACATCCTGAAATGAAGATGACCCGTATTTAATATATCCCTAAGTGAGATTCATGTTCCGACACCTGGATTGAGAAATAGTAAGAATATGCTATTAGGTTCGAGATGTTTTTCAAAGCATAATCAGAATCTCCTGTGACGACCATGCCGGGATCGTGCCACTCCGTTAAGTATATTGCTAAAATACACTGGCACGTGAGAAGAACAGTCAGCAAGAAAGAACAGAAAAACAAGATATATGTGAATCGAAATTAATAAACGATTACACAACGTGTGCAGCACAGACAACAGTTACAAGCGTCTAGTCCGTCATTCATAATCCAGCCGTCGTCCATTAGAGAATATCCGCGTCCATAATCCAAAGACCTATTCCATTTTCCATATAACAGTATTAGCACCAAATTCAAAAAGACAATCATAGTATACATAAACATAGGCTTGTTTCCTGCAAGAGAGAAGCGGTCAACAGTTTTCAATGATGCCGGCAAGACATCATGATGTTCCAAAAATATCAAATCCGTATCGCTGATCAGTATTCTTAATCCATAATATTCGTTGTAAAGTCGTCATCTAAAGAATGATGTATCTCAGTCACGCTTTGATTGTGACTGTTCATATGAGTACCATGAGGATCTTGAAGTACATGGGTTCATACGGCCCCTAGCCCCTGGTTAAGCGGAATTAGACACAAGTTACGAAACGTAGCGCCATAGATCTTGCACGCTACGTTCGTATTTTGCTATCAGCATGCGATATGTATCGCCAAATTTGAGAAACTTTGAGTGTAGGCGCTTGGTGGAATAGCCCTGTTTTTTAAGTTTCTGCACCAGTGTTTTGTGACGTTGATTAAAATCGTCACATTTAACACAGGATCTAGCAAATGCTACTAAGCGAGATATGTATACGCCATATGCAGGTCCCACTGGAGTATTACTGTCCAGAAAGGGATAGTTTACGATGTCGAAATTGTAATCATCTCTTTTGTCATAAAGTCGACGAGAGAGAATGCCCGTTTCATTTTTATAGAGATATAGATCTAAATATGGTGTGCCTGTAGGGCTATCTGTAGTTCCTTCAAATCCAGTGAAGGTGGATATATATCCTTCACTGCCTCATTTATATAGCGGTTATCCACAGCGAGAAGATCGTCTATATAGCGTTTGGTGAATGAGAAGGTAACGCAGAAGAAGAATGTAAATCTAAAATAATGTAAGATTTAACCCCGTGGGTAACTCCGGCATCACTATATCTACGAGAATATGAGAGTATTTATCGCGAATAGTTAAATATATTCATGATTAGGCTTGGCCCCTGATGAGAGATATGCCTGGGATATACATAAGATATAGTCCCGAAATTACCCGAAACAACTGCTCTCAGGTACATGTTAGTACATATAGTGATGTTATAATAGCTCCTATACTCAGGTAGGTGTAGGGTCAGAACACCCCGAGAAAGTGGGTGTGTATATGAACATCTCTTCACACAGCAGGTACTGACACAGCGGTACTGCTGAACGAATATCTACCCTGTATGCACTGTTAGCAGGTATAGTCACAGCGGTACTGATGAACAAATATCTACTCTGTATGTACTGTTAGCAGGTACAGACACAGCGGTGCTGATGAACGAATATCTACCCTGTATGCACTGTTAGCAGGTACAGTCACAGCGGTGCTGATGAACAAATATCTATCCTGTATGCACTGTTAACAGGTACAGACACAGCGGTGCTGATGAACAAATATCTACCCTGTATGAACTGTTAGTAGGTACTGACACAGCGGTACTGATGAACGAATATCTACCCTGTATGCACTGTTAGCAGGTACAGTCACAGCGGTACTGATGAACAAATATCTACCCTGTATGTACTGTTAGCAGGTACAGACACAGCGGTGCTGATGAACGAATATCTATCCTGTATGCACTGTTAACAGGTACAGTCACAGCGGTGCTGATGAACAAATATCTACCCTGTATGCACTGTTAGTAGGTACTGACACAGCGGTACTGATGAACGAATATCTACCCTGTATGCACTGTTAGCAGGTACAGTCACAGCGGTACTGATGAACAAATATCTACCCTGTATGTACTGTTAGCAGGTACAGACACAGCGGTGCTGATGAACGAATATCTACCCTGTATGCACTGTTAGCAGGTACAGTCACAGCGGTGCTGATGAACAAATATCTACCCTGTATGTACTGTTTGCAGGTACAGACACAGCGGTGCTGATGAACGAATATCTACCCTGTATGCACTGTTAGCAGGTACAGTCACAGCGGTGCTGATGAACAAATATCTACCCTGTATGCACTGTTGGCAGGTACAGTCACAGCGGTGCTGATGAACAAATATCTACCCTGTATGCACTGTTAGCAGGTACAGTCACAGCGGTGCTGATGAACGAATATCTACCCAGTATGCACTGTTAGCAGGTACAGACACAGCGGTGCTGATGAACGAATATCTACCCTGTATGCACTGTTAGCAGGTACAGTCACAGCGGTACTGATGAACAAATATCTACCCTGTATGCAGAAAGGCGCGAAAACGTTAAAATCAATGGAGGTTTTTTCTCACACATTTGACCACATTCTGTCAGCATCAAAACAGTCATGATAGATGGTACATGGACAAAGAAGCTCAGGTCGGTCAAACTGTATCAAATTGGCATATTTTATCTCTCCCGTTTCGTTATTTTCGTCAGCGAAAAGGCTCTTTTCGCGACATTAGTTTTTATCGCGAAAATTTAACCTACCCTCGATCTGGGCTGTAATAGGAATGCCACGCCCCCTTACCTATATTCACCTATAACAGCCAGAGTTTCTGGGTTACAGTTAGGGGGTGCAGGTACACCGACCATGACAGCTATATACTTTACACAGTTTGAACCACGTCATTTGACAGTTTTTACACCGATGAAACTGCAAAACGCGATCAAAGGAGTAGATCACGTTGCCTAAAGGTCCATGACACAGGGATTCTAAAAATCTCTCTAAAATTTGGGTCCTGACATCTTAAAATAGGGTAAAAGTAAACAGAAAATTAATATCAAGCAAAACAGAACCATTGATTTGTTTTACCATTCGCTTCAAAGTGAATAGCTGATGCCTGTGGTAGCCTGGACATTTGTTCCGTATTCATTTCTGATCAAAAGGCAACTTTGAAATTGCCTTGAACATGGACCCAAGAACATTTCCCCACTCACCCCTCTGGTGCAGACAAGGCTGAATTTATCCGTTATACAGCGGCTATTTGAAAAAAAGTATGGTGGCCCCGCATTTTATTTCATATTTCACTATGGGTGCATAAGCTCCAAATTATAGATCGGACTTTTTCGTAAGTCCTTTTAAAACGAGTCATTGGATTGGTTGATTGCGACACACCCCCTGACACTTTCTTGTGTGTGCCTCTTTAATCGAGGTACGGGATTGGTTGTTTGTGACACGCACCCCGACCTTGCACTTGGCTCCCTTTAAATTCAGCGGAGGTTTCAAATTGGCCTCAGTTGCTGCCTTTGCTTCGCCGTTTTTATTTCTTTTAATGCTGATTTTTATGTTTAGTTTTATTCTTTGGTAGCGCGGCCTGCCAGCATTATGCCCGATACGAGAAACGGTCAAAACTGACGTCCATTTGGTGCAAACCGTGATGCAGTAAGGCAAGCAGAAAATATGGCTGACAACGAGGCCGGGTTCGACGTGAAGGGTTGGTGTGCTCAAAATGAACTTTCCATTTTAACGGTCTCGGCACTTTTAGATAAAGGCCTGGAGTCGGCTAAAAGTATCAGCAAACTAAATTCGAGAATTATCACTGAAGAATTTGAGGACCTACCACTGGGACAGAGGCTTCTCTTGGAGGATGCAGTGAAAGATTTGAGGGCCTCTCTCACTGCAGGCGTACAAAATGGTGACCAAAATGGCGGCCTACCGGCACGGCACGTGCAAACGGAAAATTCAGGGACTACCTCCTCGTCGGCTTTGTTTGAACAAACTTCAACTCCAGAAGAGATGCTTGCATGTCTAAATAATATGTGCAGACAAAATATCCCGGGTCAGCGACAACCGTCGGGGAATATCGTGCAGAACACTGATCAAGGCGCCAGTGCAAACGCTCTAGTATGTTTGAACTTCTTTCTCGGCTATCAAATGTTCCAACAAAAGTAAACACTGTGTTACGAGAGGTTCGTGATTAGTCGACAGCCCCAATGTTTAGCCATAATAAAGAAACTGAAACCGGTACAGTGGATTTGGGCCCATTAGAATTTAGAGTGAAAGACACAAAAATTCCTTACCATAAAGTAAATCAATCTCAGTACTTTGAAGGAGCTATCAAGATTCTGCGGGAAATGATTGAAAAGGATCAGTGTACTACGGGGATTATTCTTCAATATTTGGATTACCTGACCAAAATAACAACTTTCTCGCAGGCATTTGATTGGCAGTCAATCCTCAATTTTGACATCCAATTTCGACGCCAGCAGGCACGGGACCAGTGCCCATGGAATATGGATCAACCCTTTCTGATGCAGGCCTGGTTGCGGCCAAGGTCATTTGAACGAAACCAACCAGCCAAGACATCGATGAGTAGGGGTGGGAGTGCACGCTCCAAGTTTGACCCACAAACCGGCCGTCCGATCTGTGAGAAATATAATGGGCGAGGCGGTTGTACTTTGAAAATTTGCAATTACTCCCATATTTGTCTGACCTGTTTTTCGCGCAGTCATGGGCAGAGTAATCACAGTGTTGATACCGGGAAGGTTCCAGTTCCCAATCAGAATGCAAAAAACTATTAGGTCGTCCCATTTCGAAACCTCTGAGAGATAAGCTACATGTGTGGGAGAGAGAATTAGTAGGTGACGTGGATGAAGAATTCATCCTAGCCGGCATTCAGCATGGATTTTCGATCATCGATAACTGCGATTTGATTCCTACTTCAATTTCGGTACCAAATTCTCAATCTGTTTATTGTCAGCAACAGGTTGTGGAAAATCAAATTAAGGCAGAAGTTCTTGAGGGTAATTATACCATAGTTGATCACCCTCCAGCTATAGTTAGTGCATTAAATGTTGTTCCAAAGGGTGAGGATTCTGTGCGGCTAATACATGACTGCAGCCGACCAAGTGGTGTCAGTGTGAATGACTATGCAAGTAAAGACCCGTGTGATTATCAAAGTGTCCAGGATGTTTTAGATATCATTCAACCAGGCTGGTTTTTGGCCAAAATTGATTTGAAATCTGCTTACCGTAGTGACAATATTTGTGAGTCAAATTATAAATATACCGGCCTACAATGGCAATTTATGAGTGACAGCAAAACATCTTTCCTGTTTGACAATAAGTTACCTTTCGGGTCCAGAAAAAGTCCCGCTCTATTCAATAGGATTACTCAGGCGGTAAGACGTATGATGGCGAGACGGGGTTACTCGGGAATTATTTGTTATTTAGATGATTACCTTATTGCAGCACCTACATGGGAAGAGTGTTTAGAGGCCTATAACATGTTGATCTCGTTACTTAGATCGCTGGGCTTTGCTATTAATTGGAAGAAAGTAGTTGACCCGTGCCAGAAACTAGTCTTCCTGGGTATTGAAATTGACACTCGATTAGGAACATTATCTTTGGAAGAGAAAAAGCTCGAAGAACTGATAATTTGTGTTGAACAAAGTATGATTAAACGCAGATTGTCTAAAAAACAGCTAGAAAGATTAGCAGGGAAGTTGAACTGGGCTACTAATGTTATTGCATGGGGTCGCTTACATGTCAGACGAATATATAACTTGATTTCCACCCTGAAAATGCCTAATCACAAAGCACTTGTATCTTGTATACGTTTGGACTTCGATTGGTGGTTGTACCATCTTAGCAACACCACCAATCGTAGGTTGATATGGGATGTTCGCCCAACTATCCCGGTCTTCACTGATGCATGTAATATGGGGGGCGGAGCATTCTGCTTGTCCGATTGGACTTACTGCACATGGCATCTTGATGGCCGGGATTGGGAGGGGGAACATATCAATATCAAAGAGTTGGCCGTTACTCTTGTATCTGCTAGAAGGTGGGCCCCCGATTTGGGCGGGACATAGAATACAAATCTATACGGATAATGCCGCCACTGCAGCTATAATTAATAAAGGCTCAACTCCATGTATGTCTGCATTGTATATATTGGATGAACTCAGCAACTTGGCGCTGCATTTCAACTTTGCTCTGGAGGCAATTTTCTTACCTGGTACACACAATATTATTGCCGACTCAATTTCACGTTTCCATGAACCTGGACAAATGCAGCGCTTTGTTTCTGGGATCCATATGTTGGGTGCTCCAGAGTCGTTAGTTTATTTTTTACCGTACCACATGTCATATGAAGCTTATTATTTCCTTCTTCCCCAGATCTGTCTGTGGCTACGCACTTACAACAGCTGGATAGGGCAGTAAATATGTTTAGCGCAGCAGCTTATGCACCAGCCACCCAGAAGGTCCATGATAGCCAATTGAAGTGTTATTTAAATTTTTGCGATTCCATTCAGGTGCCCCCACTCCCTGTTACACAGGAGAATATTATACGTTATGCGGCTTACTTAGCTCTTAATAAATCTTTCAAAACAGTCCAGCAATATTTAAACCGATTACGCATTTTTCATCTGGATCATAAGTTGTCTAACCCTTTAGAGAATAACTGGCTTCTGCAGCGTCTGTTAAAAGGTGTTCGACGGTTAAAAGGAAACACATCGTTACAGAAAGCCCCTTTCTCCATTGAGCACCTACTTGCTATAAAGAACAGGTTAAAACTTGATAAAATTGTAGATCTGAGATTTTGGGCTGCCGTGACGACGGGTTTCTTTGGTTTATTGCGGGTCAGTAACCTTTGTGGCCCTGGTTCTGTAATGTCTACGCCTCTCCATTGTATACGGCGTGAGGATCTGGATTTTCATGCGTTAGGCATTATTATAGTGGTCAAGTCTTCCAAAACTATTCAATTTGCACAGCGTATTCATCATGTTGTTCTTCCCTCTTTATCTGGTGCATTATCTGATGTATGTCCCACTAGGAATCTATCAAAATTTATCTCTATGGCTGGGCCGATAGATAGGCGAATGCCGGTTTTTACGATCTCACAGCACGGACACTGTAGCTTTCTGACACAATCTCAATTTTGTAAGCGCCTTAAGCAGATTACCCTAGAGATTGGTCTCTCGGGCAGGTTTAACACGCATAGCCTGCGTCGAGGTGGAGCGACGTGGTTAGCATGTTTGGGTATTCCTCTCCCTGTGATTAAACGACTCGGAGATTGGAAAAGTGATTGCGTCTTCACTTATATTCAGCCAGAACCTCTGGTTAGTCTCGGTCTTATTCAACAGTCCTTATGATACCTACCCCTACTGTGGAATGGGGTTGTAAAATATCTTTTACATGTATGCCAGTTGCCCAACCTCTATGGACAAGTAATATACCGCCAATTCTTGCAGGCAATGTATCAGCTTAATTGTAGTAATTGCTGTTATGTACTCGAATTTGCATGCTCGCATGTCCTATAATGAACTACATGTTTAATCATATTTGCATACACATGTACGTGCACAGTTGGACAAAGTATGTATTGTACTGCTTAATAATTTATTATGCTTGGCAGGGCTGCGCGCCCAGAATTGCAGTTGGCTGCCTTATGAATATAATTGTTTTAGTATAGTTTTATAATAAATTTTTATGGCAATAAATTTATTATTTCGCCAATCCAGTGGTTCGTTTTAGATCGGACTTTTTCGTAAGTCCTTTTAAAACGAGTCATTGGATTGGTTGATTGCGACACACCCCCTGACACTTTCTTGTGTGTGCCTCTTTAATCGAGGTACGGGATTGGTTGTTTGTGGCACGCACCCCGACCATGCACTTGGCTCCCTTTAAATTCAGCGGAGGTTTCAAATTGGCCTCAGTTGCTGCCTTTGCTTCGCCGTTTTTATTTCTTTTAATGCTGATTTTCCCACCCACCACTACCCATGCTCAATAATTTATTATGCTTGGCAGGGCTGCGCGCCCAGAATTGCAATTGGCTGCCTTATGAATATAATTGTTTTAGTATAGTTTTATAATAAATTTTTATGGCAATAAATTTATTATTTCGCCAATCCAGTGGTTCGTTTTATGATAATTTAGAGAAACGTTGACTTTGAAAAGTGGAGCAAAAGAGAATTTAACCTGAAAATAGTGCTATTTCTCTATTAGTTAAATATTGTAGCCACATGGTGACACCCACTCTTTTCCATAAAATGTTTAATCACTCATTGATGAACCATTATTTAAATTTTCCGCAAATTACACAGTTTACATTTTTTTTTTTTTTTTTTTTTTTACATTTTTGGGGGGGGAGTTCGAACGTGATCTACTAACTGACTTAAGTCATTCCTTAAATAACCACATCTTTCTATAGCGAGCATGTGAAATTGATAAAGCTTGCCGATAAAAAAACTTCAATTTGTTAAAGTGCTAATGCAGCGAAATTTTTATTAAATAATTTGATTCTCTATTCTTTCTCGATTAATTTGCTATATCCATGAGGAAAATCGGACAAGGAGAAGTTCTTATTTCAAAAGGAAAAGGGCGTGCAATTGTGCTCTTAAAAGTGCGACCGTTTACATGGCTTTGTTTACAAATATGATGACGTCATAAGTATGACAGATGGTCAGCTTGAGTCTGGGCTCTGCATGGCGGACAGTGTTTGGAGGGAGGCAAGCCCGTCCTCGAAGCCAATATACTGGTTTGTTTAATAAAATTTTTGAATTTAATGTTCATCAGGAAATTAAGTATGACAAGGGTTTATTATAAGACATACCTGTGAATGAATACAGACAATTTGTATGGACCTAATGAAGATACAAAAAGCCCCGCATCCGCGACCGAGCAAAGCCTACCGTGTGCAACCAGGCTAAATTGAATTCATTGCCATAGAAATGACTTCAAATTCCACTGAGCAGTTCCATTATAATTTTTATCTGGTCAAATTAATTACCAAGAATCTGTAGTCTATATAAATTTGTTTTGTACGATATTTATAAAATTTATCTGCCAGTGTCCGTATTTTATTTGCCTACGGTGTATCACTTATCATTACACGGAAGGATTCCCAACTTCAAGAAAATAACGAAGATCGATCTTCATTATCCCCAGATTCTCAGAGAGATATGTTTTCTTCTTCCCATTACAATCAACTTTAAATTAGATCTAAAAACATAATATTATATGCTCTAAATTGGAATGCCCAAATCTATCACGACGTCTGAAGCGGCCCGTCTGAAGTGCTCCCGCCGAGGTCCGCGTGCAAAAACAACAGTCTTCGGTCTTCAATTTCACATTCCGGTTTTCTTGTGCAAAAAGTGAAGGCTTTATTAAGAATTTCTTCCATTCACTCTAGATCTATATTCTATTTGCATTCCACAATATGATCGGTTATGAAAGCAAATGTAAACTGTTCATAAGTTTGTGCGGTATGAGAAAAGAAAAAGCCATTCAAAATTGTTGAATAATATTTTTTTATCAGAATTTATATTTGTCTTATATATTTTTCTGTGCTGTCGGTAAAATTATCTTGCACCCTTCTCGTTTATTATCACAGACAATTTTTTAGCATTATGTAATTTTTTCAGAATAATGTTGAACTAATTTCATGTTTATTTTTTATTTCAGATACTCCCGAGAGACTCGTTTTTCAATGTTGTCTTTGTCCTGTTTGTTGTTTTGTTGTTGTTTGAATCTTCTTTAGTTGAAATGTTTGAAATGTTAGTTTTCTCGGTATGTAAACTTCAATTTAATATTTTACGTAGTATTCTGAAATTATGTTGGTGCATGGCCTAGAGAAAGCTGAGCTCACTAATCTTACCCGGTTGCCGGCATGACCGTGTATTCAACATGCAGTTACTCAGACGATACAAACTTTGAAGATTTTTAAAATAATTTCTAATGCCAGGGGAATATTTTTGATGACAAATAATTGCATAGACAGAGTTTGGAATATATTGTGAGTTTCGACAGCTGATGTGATTTATTATCTGATAAATCCACGAAAACCCCGTTCCCTCCTATGTGAATCAGATAGTAACTGCATGCATTCGTCCAACTATGGTACTGCCCACGAATTCAGGTAAATAAATCATTTTAACTGATCATGCACGGACACGTGGCCGACTAGATTCTTTCTTTCATTCCTGGCACGTTTAGTGATGGATATCAACAGTATTAACTCAACAACAATGTGAATTAAGTCTATGGATATTGGCCTTCGCCATATGCTACGCATATATCGCTGGCTTGCTCGTCGATCAGCATGTCATACTTATGACGTCACATATACGAAAAACATGGCGACCGTAAATGTCGCACTTTATCTGCTAACCCCCTTGTGTTTCGTAGCAAAATATAATATCTTCCTGTTTAAAACTCTCTGTGAGAATTTTATTAAATTAAAGCAGAAATCCCAAACCGTAAAATTTCATGATAAAAATGAAATTGACAATTTGGCTGCATTAGCACTTTAAAAAAATGTAGATGATATTACATAAAATAACAAATATTTGATTATGTCAAGTACATAGTAATGCAATGATAACTATATCTGACAGGGTTACAATATCATGCCAAGTAGAAAGTCCAGCACCCTTATGTAAATGTATATTTCTTTCGCAGACAATGTCCCCTACAGGATCGGATCAGACAACAAGGATATTAGAAACAGATAGGATATGTATATGTCGAAGTGAGTAAGATTACTTGTCAAACTACAGACAACCAGCGAAACTTAAGACAACCTTTACGCAATAGAAAAAGACAGTATGCGTGGAAGCCGATCAAACTTGTTTGTGAAGTATTCAAGCGTAACAGATCCATGTGTCTTCCATATCAGTGTCTCGTTGGTAATTCACATATAGACCGCACTCCGGTAGAACATTAGGTGCGTACCCTTACTGTCCAGAAGTGTCCTTTGCTTTAAAGATATTTTACCCAAGTGCAGGCTCTGAATTGTTTTGGAATGCTTCTTGGTCACTTGGAATGGCACTTGAACATGCATATAATTAAAACCTGATCAGTTGTATATATGATTCCATATGACATGCAATCCAGTTTTTTTTTTAATACACTCAGGATGATTGAATAGATTGACTACCATAAAGGGTAAAGAATGGAACACATCCGTACGATATACAAAAGATTGACAAAGATGTCTATTATCCGTTCTTTAGTACTCCATGATATACAACAAGGGAGATAAACAGTTTGTGTGACGTTCTAACCAATATACACTATGAAGAAATCAACCATACCTAGATGTGCTCATTAAATTACCCATCAGTCGAGTGGCTGCTTGAAGTGAGCTGAGTTCCTTGTGCAGTTGTATTCTGGAATATGAAAGTATACAATGTAAGAAGCCATTAGAATTGAAGAGAAACAATCATGTGGATTATTATAATTTGTCTTTGTTAATTTCTGGTTCAACAAAATCTCCATACAGGGTTTCAAATAACGAATAAATGCTTATTAACTACAAATGGTTTTCTTAAATTTTTGAAATGGAATAAATGTATGAAATGAAATGTTCTCATTTCTCAAGACGTGAGTAGAAATGTACAATTGAAGTGTGTGAAGATCCTTAGCTTAGGTATATGAATAGTGCAATCAATAGACAAGGAAAATATAGCCTGTTGTAATGATGAAAAGTCTAATCATAATTGATTATACTTTTTCTGATTATAGCTAAAAATAGGTTATGCTAACATTTTATTATCAATATATTTTAAAACATATTTCTTTACCATTTTGTCAAAAATCTGCTATGGAAATATTCTACAATCTTCTGCAAGGAACAAAAATCAATAAATTTTATAAATCAATAAACTGTTCAAAACAACAAGATAATTTATTTAGAGCTACCATCCCCCAACCAGTTAAATCCACCTGTTTTGACATGAACAGGTAGTATACAAGCAGTTTTGTGATAAAAATATCTCACCCTCAGGGGATTTCCTCCAGGGGTGTATGCCAATCTTCATATGAGGTCCCCAAGCCTGGGGTTTCCAAGCTGACAATTCACACATCATAACAATGGCAATTCACAATGCCTTGAACCTGGGTAGATCTGAAAGTGATATTGAGACAGAGATATGGATATTTCTTTGTCAGGAGGCTATAGTTGTGATTGTGAATCGTCGAACTTTATCTATACACCATGCAAACATATTGTGACTGGTAACCTTGATGTGGTGAGTGATAAGGATCTGAAATTACTCCTGATGAAGGGACCTAAATATAGAGAGCCAAGAAGAATAAATCTGAAGGCCGACCAGAAGATAGTCCTGTCTGCATTGGAACAGTACGTTATTGATTGGTCTAAGCGAGAAAAAGTTGAACCTACAGTACTCGCTGATTGGCTGGACCTCACCAAGAGCAAGGTCGTTGAAACAATCCGCCATATTGACAGAAGTACTCTTCCCCAAGCAAAACAAGTACTGAGAAACCTCAATTCGCAAGAAGTTCTAGCAAATCTCCAGAGTAAATTCGTCATAGTCCCAGCAGACAAAGCTCCGAATAATATAATATTCATATGTAAATATTACTATTACCAGGTGCTGGTTAAAGAATTGAGTGTAGACATATCTTCGTCAAATACGTCTACTTACTCCCAAACTGCATTTACTCTGGAAGATTTATTTAACAATCACAAAAAGTTTCTCAGGGAAAGAGGTATTTGTCTTCCAACCAATCATAACGACATACCACAAATATACTGGACTCCCAAAATGCATAAATCACCATACAAAGCTAGATTCATAGCTGGTTCTAGAAGCTGCACCACCAAGCTTCTTTCAACCCTATTGACGAGGGCCCTTCAGGAGGTAAAAGCATTTTGGGAAAGGTATTGCGCCACTATTTCTAAGAACTCTGGCGTTGAGTGTATGTGGATATTGAAAAATTCAAAATGTCTTACGGAAGAGCTTGATGCTAAAGGTCACATACCGTACAGACATGTATCCACATGGAATTTCTCGACTCTCTATACTACAATCCCTCATCAGGACCTTATTGACCGTCTAAGTTCATTAATAGTATCTGTGTTGAAGAAAATTGATCGTAGATATATTAATGTTGGAAGCCATAAAGCATTCGTTAGCTATACTACATACAAGAGATATCATTCATGGGATGTTTCTTTGTTTATAGAGTTGCTTGAATTTCTCATTAAAAATATCTATGTGAAATTTGGCAACACAATATATCAGCAGCATATAGGTATTCCAATGGGTATTAATTGTGCACCCCTGTTGGCCGACCTGTATCTGTTCTCTTATGAATATGACTATATGCAGGCGCTTTCAAAAACCGATCCATTCAAAGTCCGTTCCTTCTCATTCACCAAACGCTATATAGACGATCTTCTCGCTGTGGATAATCGCTATATAAATGACGCAGTGAAGGATATATATCCACCTTCACTGGATTTGAAGGAAACTACAGATAGCCCTACAGGCACATCTTATTTAGATCTCTGTCTCTATAAAAATGAAGCGGGCATTCTCTCTCGTCGACTTTATGACAAAAGAGATGATTACAATTTCGACATCGTAAACTATCCCTTTCTGGATGGTAATATTCCAGTGGGACCTGCATATGGCGTATACATATCTCGCTTAGTAGCATTTGCTAGATCCTGTGTTAAATGTGATGATCTTAATCAACGTCACAAAACATTGTTGCAGAAACTTATAAAACAGGGCTATTCCACCAAGCGCCTCCACTCAAAGTTTCTCAAATTTGGCGATACATCTCGCATGCTGATAGCAAAATACGAACGTAGCGTGCAAGATCTATGGCGCTACGTTTCGTAACTTGTGTCTAATTCCGCTTAACCCGGGGCTAGGGGCCGTGTGAACCCATGTACTTCAAGATCCTCATGGTACTCATATGAACAGTCACAATCAAAGCGTGACTGAGATACATCTTTTTTTTAGATGACGACTCTATATAACGAATATTATGGATTAAGAATACTGATCAGCGATACGGATTTGATATTTTTGGAACATCATGATGTCTTGCCGGCATCATTGAAAACTGTTGACCGCTTCTCTCTTGCAGGAAACAAGCCTATGTTTATGTATACTATGATTGTCTTTCTGAATTTGTTGCTAATACTGTTATGTGGAAAATGGAATAGGTCTTTGGATTATGGACGCGGATATTCTCTAATGGACGACGGCTGGATTATGAATGACGAACTAGACGCTTGTAATTTGTGAAAGCCATGCTATATGACCCATTAAATTTGACTGCAAATATAAGGTGAAGTACACTATTATGTCAATGTTTGTCAAGGGAAACTTGTTGATAATAATAGCTGATACTCCCTGGTCTACATCACTGTTCAGTTCAGTTCTTTGCTTATTAAGTTATGAAAAACAGAAAAATTATAGTTATATTTATAATTTACTTACCATATCACTAGCTGCAATCATCACCATCTGCAATACAGTTCTTCAAACCTCCATAGTTCTAGCTTAACATGAACAAATCCATCTGATTTTTGCAGTTGTCAGCCATTTTGTTTGTTGTCGACTGGTGGCGCCCCTGGTGTTCAATTACATTTTCAAGGGCAGATAACTCCACCCATTTTGACGAGACAGTTTATATATATTATATTTAAATAATATAATAATGAAGAGGATAATATAAAGTATTCTTTAATGGGCATTTTTTTGTTGCTGACATTATGTTATGTTAGAACTTATTCTTCTAAAAATATTTTCCCATTTTGTCCAATTCTACTATAAAATCATGGATTTGGAATGATTATCAAATCTGAATTCAAGAAGATTTCTTATCTAATATGATACTGTTTAGATAACACAAATATGCGAGAGACTGATATTATTAATATCTTTATTTTATTCAAATAGAAACCCATGGTACTGATCACTTTAAAAGATCCAAAAAAGTGTTCACAGTTCTGAGTAATATGTCAGTAACCACATGTGAATATTTTACACAGTTGCAGCTATTTTGAACTGTGAAGTACAAATTTGATGTCGAGTGGTTTCACTGAAATGAGATTTGTCACTGAGTGAAATCAAATCGGCCAACTTTAAGCTGGGATATTCCCAGAGCTAATTAATATCATTGAAAGTTGTATACACGTAGTTCTTATTTATAATGTTATGTTACTGTAACAGTTTGTGGGAAAATTCCAATAATATAGAAATCCTATTGGGTTGAATCTTATAGGATTTTTCAGAATCTTATAGGATTTTTTAGAATCTTAAAGGATTATTCAGGATTTTTAGAATCTTACAGGATTTTTCAGAATCTTATAGGATTTTTTTAATCATTTTTTTTCAGAATCTTATGGGATATTTTAGAATCTTATATGATTTTTTAGAATCTTATATGATTTTTTAGAATCTTATAGGATTTTTCAAAATCTTATAGGATCCTATTAGATATTTTTTGTAAGAGGAAGTCCCCCAAGTTATGCTATAAAACTGATAACGTCCAAGAAGTGTCTTTGAGGAGAACCTTAGATTATGCCGAACAATAACTAAGTCTCAGAAGTGTCTCTGAAGTCCATCATTTTTTGCTATGAAATTGACAAAGTCCATGAAGTGTCTTTGAGGAGTCCCTTGGCTACTGCCTTTTTCTAATGAAGTACCTTTGAAGTGTGCCAGTATTTTTCTCTGTTGTTGAAGTGCCTTTTCAGTGTACTCTTCAGAGGCACTTCTAGGCACATTTCACATGAAGTGTGACACTTCTGGACAATACGGGTAGAATGGGTGTTGTGCAGATTTCTGTGTCCGGACTAGGACGAACGGACACACACATACATGTATATAAAGGGGCACAATAATTCAATCCCCTCTACCGTTTGTATTATTCCTATACGATATTACTGTTTTGAGAAAAGATCAAATAAATTCAGACGGAAACGATATCACTTTTTATGTGTTACAGTACCTGTGAAACGTTTACTTTGCCTGAAAATAACTTGTTACTAATTATGAACATCAAATAAATTCGCACATCAATAATGCAAAGTTGATATTGATGAAAAAGCAAAAAGAGCAGATTATAGTCCTCCACAGACAGCATTGATCTGTCTCAGTGAGAATATGGCGATAAGAATATCATGAGGCCTTGCCGGCATCATTGAAAACAATGTTTTTTATTGAAATTACTCAGAGGTCCTCCACTTTAAACAATTTGATAACTTTAAGTGAACAGTTTATGAACTATGAAGAGTTTAAGTGACGTATAACATTGATATTATTGTTTTGTTAATTCCAAAGTGTAGTCGAAATAAAAGAGGTATAAATGTGGTATAACAGAGTTCACCAAACTTCTGCTACAGCCCGATTCATCCTCTAGTAAAATGAACGGAGGGCTATAATATTGTCCATGCTATTCCTACAAATAATAGTTAAAGAATGGAAGATATTTAACGGCATTGTATCTATAGGCACTATTAACGACACCACGTTAAGGAATCGAGCCCGGTCGCGGGCAAGCAATACGATTTGCTGGTATTGTATCTGTATGTAGACTGCCAGCGTCCATCTCATGCCATGGTCTACTGCTCTACCCCAAATGTGTTGAGGTTCCGGTTGAAGCACCTTTGGGAAAACCAGTGTAAACTAAGTGAAAATGTGATATGCATCGCAACTTGTGCTCATCTATTGTGCCTAATGGATGTGTATGCTTACAGAAATGCTACACTATCCATGCTTTCATCGTGAATGTGCCATCAATACCAATTGACAATGAGTTGTGCAAATACTGTGACATAAAAGAAACACGGACTATACTGTGCACAGAACTTGTGTTTAGCACAACAGACACTTTACAGTGAAACGACACTACTGTGATACAGAATAATCTCCTCTAAACCATCTTAAATGCCAATTCTAGCTACACACTTTGTACTAACCCTACTATCTTTTACTAACTTGACCACTACTATAGAAATACTCTGTGGTATCACTATATGCAAATATTATATATTATTATATTATATATTACTGGTATATGCAAACAAATTCATACGAGTCCAGAGAACATCAGTAGTATACAACAAGTCTTTGGAGTTAATAGCGCCTCACTGCGCATGCGCAGAACTTGATTTGCCTTATGTGCGCATGCGTGAGTGAGGTGTGAGTGGGGGGGTTGGGGGCGTGGCCTATGAGTGCACTTGACCTCATTTGCATATTTTCAAAATGGCGGCTTGTTTTTGTATGTTAGGGGTGGTCGGTTTCAAAATGGTGGACAATTGCACGCCGCCATTTTGAAAATATGCAAATGAGGGCTGGGGGTGAGGCAAGTGCATGTGCACTCATTGACCTCATTTGCATATTTTCAAAATGGCGGCTTGTAGTTGTGTGTTAGGGGTGGTCGGTTTCAAAATGGTGGCCAATTGCACTTGTTTCACCCCAGCCCTCATTTGCATATTTTCAAAATGGCGGCTTGTTTTTGTATGTTAGGGGTGGTCGGTTTCAAAATGGTGGACAATTGCACTTGTTTCACCCCAGTCTTCACCCCAGTCCTCATTTGCATATTTTCAAAATGGCGGCTTGTTTTTGTATGTTAGGGGTGGTGTGTTTCAAAATGGCGGCCTGTAGTTGTCCACATTATGCAAATGAGGTCTTTGGGTTTTTCCCCAAGGGTGGCTTAATTTTCAAAATGGCGGCTTGTTTGTGTGTGTTGTGGGTGGTGTGTTTCAAAATGGTGGACAATTGCACTTGCCTCACCCCAGCCCTCATTTGCATATTTTCAAAATGGCGGCTTGTTTGTGTGTGTTAGGGGTGGTGTGTTTCAAAATGGCGGCCTGTGGTTGTCCACCCTTTTGAAAATATGCAAATGAGGTTCAATTGGATATAAAAGGAGTCCATTTTTAGGGAAAGGGTGTATTCAATGCACTCCTCTGCGTACCATTGTTACTTACTTGACCTGACCAGCCTGCCTGCCTGTCTCTCTGCCAGCCTGCCTGCTTGATTCACCTCTAGCCAGCCAGCCAGCCAGCCATCCAGCCAGTTTGCCTACTTGTATCAGCTGTAGAGACCCATTTACTTTTTCGATTTTACCAGTGCCAATTCACTAGACTATTACTCCGTAATAGTTTTTTCACAGCCTCCATAGTCATGACGTCATCATCATTATTTTTAGCCAGGCTTGCCAAGTACCGTGTTCGTTTGATTGATGAGATGGAGCATGTGGATGAATTATGTGATTTCCTTATGGCGGAGGAAAACATACTTCTGGAACAGCGTGTCGAAGAAATCATGGCGGAGAAAACCCCTTCAGCACAAAACACAGCCCTCATCGATGAGGTACGGCAATTTACTTACTATGGATTTCTAGCCTTCGTGACGGCGTTGAAGATCACTGGAAATGCCGAACTAGCAGATCTACTTGAAGCCCACGACGCCGTTATACAAGATGAAGATATCTTAGTGATGGACACTACCCCAGAGCGTACAGCCAGCAAACGTACGCACACTACCCCAGAGAGTACACCTGCTAAACGTGCTGGACGCCCCAAACGTCCCCGTCTAACACCGTTAGTAATACCAGTGATTGAGGCGCCAGTAGTACCCCAGCAAGTGTCTGTGAAACAAGAACTTCCTATGTCTGTTCAGGACATCAACAATCTGATCGAAGCGGCTCACCAGACAGCCCACAAGGACATTTGGGAGCTTTCACCTTATTTGACGGTGAATGTCAAAGACGAAGAAGTGCATTTTAATGCAGCGGGCTTTAACGACAGACCTGGTAAGCATATTGCCCTGAACTTGGATACCTGGCAAAAACTGGAGGCCCTTGATTACGCCATCGATGCGGTTATTCGCGACCAGGGAAATGACGAAGCGACGACATCTATGTGAGTTGTGCTTATTTCAATGACCAGCTCCTCGTGCATATTCGAAAATGGCGAAAACGATTAGATACGCAAGAGCTGGTGGCTTGTCCTCAAGGTGTCACATTGAAATTAACGGCGTGGCGGCAGTTGCAGAGTCTTGCCAGTACAATTAGTCAAACTCTGGCCTACCAAGTGTCGAGCTATATATATGAGAAGTACATTGACACAGTCCTGCAGCTCATCAGACCTCACCTGAACACTCTGGTAGCCTCATACGCGGACCTCACTGAAGCACTACAGAAGGTGACCGAGACGGAAATTGCCCTGGCAATGGTAGCGGCTTGTCCTTCCAAAATCCCACGTGAAGAGATTGTGACGTACATCTATGCCCACCAAGGACAGAAAGATGATGATGAATTCAAACAAGTCTTGTTGACGAACTATTGAGAACAAGGAAAACATGTATTGATCTGGAGAGATTGTATTTAAAAAATTCAGAGTTTTTTCACTGTTAATTGTATTAAAAAAATTCAATACTTACATATAATTGTATTAAATTCAATTGTGAATACGTTCATTGTGTGTTAATAAAAAAATAGTAATTAAAAAAAAATGCTTAGTGTTCTTTTTTTTCCTTTTTTAATAGTCAAATAGCTCCAAAAACGTCTATTTCCATTCTTGCGCATGCGCAGAATGCTGATAGTTCAACGCACACCAGTCCATCAGATGGCCCTTCATCTCACCTTCACATTGATACCTCACTCGGCTCCATCGGGCCACTAGGGGCTCTCCTAGCTCCAAAAAGGCTATTTTTCAGATCGATATCAATACCTTGTGTATGAAGATTTTTTTATTTTGGCGGTAGTGGGTCGAGTGAGGTACCAAATTGAAGCACTACAGAAGGTGACCGAGACGGAAATTGCCCTGGCAATGGTAGCGGCTTGTCCTTCCAAAATCCCACGTGAAGAGATTGTGACGTACATCTATGCGCACCAAGGACAGAAAGATGATGATGAATTCAAACAAGTCTTGTTGACGAACTATTGAGAACAAGGAAAACATTTATTGATCTGGAGAGATAATTGTATTACAAAAATTCAGAGTTTTTTCACTGTTAATTGTATTAAAAAATTCAATACTTACATATAATTGTATTAAATTCAATTGTGAATACGTTCATTGTGTGTTAATAAAAAAATAGTAATTAAAAAAAATGCTTAGTGTTCATTCTTTTTCCTTTTTTTAATAGTCAAATAGCTCCAAAAACGTCTATTTCCATTCTTGCGCATGCGCAGAATGGTGATAGTTCAACCCACACCAGTCCATCAGATGACCCTTCATCTCACCTTCAATTGATACCTCACTCGGCTCCATCGGGCCACTAGGGGCTCTCCTAGCTCCAAAAAGGCTATTTTTCAGATCGATATCAATACCTTGTGTATGAAGATTTTTTTATTTTGGCGGTAGTGGGTCGAGTGAGGTACCAAATTGAAGCACTACAGGCTGTGACCGAGACGGAAATTGCCCTGGCAATGGTAGCGGCTTGTCCTTCCAAAATCCCACGTGAAGAGGTTGTGACGTACATCTATGCCCACCAAGGACAGAAAGATGATGATGAATTCAAACAAGTCTTGTTGACGAACTATTGAGAACAAGGAAAACATGTATTGATCTGGAGAGATTGTATTAAAAAATTCAGAGTTTTTTCACTGTTAATTGTATTAAAAAAATTCAATACTTACATATAATTGTATTAAATTCAATTGTGAATACGTTCATTGTGTGTTAATAAAAAAATAGTAATTAAAAAAATGCTTAGTGTTCATTTTTTTCCTTTTTTAATAGTCAAATAGCTCCAAAAACGTCTATTTCCATTCTTGCGCATGCGCAGAATGCTGATAGTTCAACCCACACCAGTCCATCAGATGGCCCTTCATCTCACCTTCACATTGATACCTCACTCGGCTCCATCGGGCCACTAGGGGCTCTCCTAGCTCCAAAAAGGCTATTTTTAAGATCGATATCAACACCTTGTGTATGAAGATTTTTTTATTTTGGAGGTAGTGGGTCGAGTGAGGTATCAAATTGAAGCTGACGTGAAATGCTTCACATTGATACCTCACTCGACCCCATTGGACCACTAGGGGCTCCCCTAACGCCAAAAAAGGATATTTTGAAGATTGCGCATGCGCAGAATGCTGATAGTTCAACCCACACCCAGTCTATCAGATGCTCCTTCACGTCACCTTCAATTTGATACCTCACTCGACCCGATTGGTCCATTAGGGATGCCTCTAACCCCAAAAAGGCTATTTTTGAAGATTGATATTTTTGATATCATCTTCGCGCATGCGCAGAATTACCCTAATTCAAGCCCACACCCAGTCTATCAGATGCTCCTTCACGTCACCTTCAATTTAATATCTCACTCGACCCGATTGGTCCATTAGGGACGCCTCTAACCTCAAAAAGGCTATTTTTGATATCTTGATATTTTTGATATCAATCTTCAATCTTCAAAATACCCTTTTTGGGGTTAGAGGCGCCCCTAGTGGTCCAATGGGGTCGAGTGAGGTATCAATGTGAAGCATTTCACGTCAGCTTCAATTTGATACCTCACTCGACCCACTACCTCCAAAATAAAAAAATCTTCGTACACCAGATGTTGATATTTATCTTCAAAATAACCTTTTTGGCGTTAGGGGAGCCCCTAGTGGTCCAACGGGGTCGAGTGAGGTATCAATGTGAAGCAGTTCACGTCAGCTTCAATATGATACCTCACTCGACCCTCTACCTCAAAAATAAAATTTTGTTGACCTTGTGTACGAAGATTTTTGTTGTTTTTTTTGAAAAAAATTTTTTGGGGGGAAAAAGGATGCTGGGAGCTGGTGTTAGTTTGGTGTGCTTATGAAAGAAGTTTTCTCTTTCGGAAAGATGGGTTGGCCCTGAAAAGAGCCTTTGATAGTGTCACACGAGACACTTAGGCGCGGTATATTCGCTTCACGCCTCCCACATGTTTTCTACATATGGGGCACTTTATCTGGAAATGCAACTCTCCGGCGTCAATGCATCGGCACATGGCTCCTTCACACGTCAGTTGGACCCAGCAATCCTTGCACATACACAGATGTCCACAGGGTAGTACCGCGTATAAGCTTTCCTGGTCCGTGCAGATACTACATTGTTTTATTTTTTCTTCACTATGTCGTAGTTTCTTTTGTTTGGCAATCTCCTCTTCCATTCCCGTCATTGTCGTCTCCATTCCCAACATTGCTCCCCTCATGTCGATAATTTGTTCGTTGAGGCGTGATATCTCGTCTGTGTGTCGGCATCGTTGTGGTACTCTTTCTTCAGCCGAAGTCGTTATACTTGCAGTTTCTGCAGTCGAGGTGGTTGTTGTAGTTGTGGGAGGTCTAGTAGTTAACCATCCGCTGTCTTCCTCTCCATCACGGGTGTCGTCCTCGTTATCTTCTTCTTGTACCACCTCCATTCTGTTGTTGTTGTCTTGTTCACTTCGCATTCTTCTATCCTCTTCTGTTCGCACATCACGGCGGAGTTGTTCCGCGAGTTCTTCTGTACTTCTTAATAACACCGCTTCATCTTCAATAACTCTTTCAAAACTGGTGGTAATGCTCATTCCGCCATCTTCTTCTCGGCTAACTATCTCTCTATGTTCTTCTGTAGCCGCACCATTTCTTGGGTCTCTAGGATGATGGGTAAACAAGGCTCTCCTTCTTAAACTCATGATATTTGTAGTTGTCAATAAATATGTGAACATACTACACGTTCTTTTATAGTGGGCTGTGTGTGGGTTTCAAAATGGCGGCTTGTAGTTGTGTGTTATGGGTGGTGTGTTTCAAAATGGTGGACAATTGCACCTGCCTTACCCCCAGCCCTCATTTGCATATTTTCAAAATGGCGGCCTGTTGGTAGCATGTGCGTTTCAAAATGGCGGATGGTGTGAGTCAGTGCAAAATCGGACGGCGTCAGTCAAGTGTAAGATAGACTGGTCCACTGAGCTGTGTGACCATGGCCCAAGCATTAAAAAATTACCTATTATTTTTCGATAAATCCCTTATAATTTTTCAGGGAACTATGATAAGACTGTAACCCAGTCTACACGTAATTTTTTAGCCAGGAAAATCAATTATTTTCCCATGTACCTGGTTTTTCAGACTTCCGTACACGAACCTTATGGGTTTAAATCCCCTAAAAATTAATAAATAACCGCCTAGTCTAGCGTTATATTGTTCAATTTTTTTAATACTATACACTGAATTGCCTCAGTTCAACTTGCAATAAAAATATAGGTCCACTCACAGTTATTGTAAAATGACAAGCTGTTTAAACTTGGAAAAGAAACACAAATATTTTGTCGTAAAAAATATAGCCTACAGCTAGAGTGCGCTCGCCGGGGTCCGCGTCTTTTACACTATAAATAGCTCAGAATTTTTTTTAATTATTCACACTTGAGGACCCAGTCATGGAGACACCACCCTGGACTGAAATCATGGATATTGATACAGCCGACTTGTTGCCAAATGATGAGAATCAACTACAACTCCTCCCCGGTATGATTAATTTGGTAGAGGACGAACCCTGGATAGCTGAACTAATGAAGGAAATATTTCCACCATCACCACCCCGGAACAAGCCTGCAACTACGACAGACCAAGACCCTGCAGAAACATCGAGTAACTTATTCAGCCTTGCAGCCCCCACCGATGTTAATCCAGCCGAAAACCCACGTATAGACGAGATAGACAGCCTGCTAGCAACGCTGTTGAAACAAGACGAAACGGTACAAGATGCTACACAAGAAAAAGAAGAAGATTCAAGAAAAACAGAAGAAGATTTGAAGATGATAGACGCAAGACAAACAGAACAAGATTTGAAGAGGGTAGACGCAAGACAAACAGAAGAAGATTTGAAGAGGGAAGAAGCAAGACAAAACACAACTAGGCCACAAGAGACCAAAAACAGAAAAGCTACAAGACCAAGCCAAATAACAGAGACGATCAAGAAAATAACTCCACAAAAAATCCACGACGCAGCGTATTATGTTTGGGCCATTACAACATCAACCTTGGGATGCCACACCGAACGAAAAAAAGCTTTGTATATACACTGCGTTGAATGTGCTAACCCGTTTGCAAAATATGCGATCGGTCCTTGTGGCCATCAAGGATTATGTGAAATTTGCATCCATCGTCGAGCCGGAATACCCACCTGTGTACCGGACAACAGACCCGTACAGTGTGAATTACTACCTTTAACCTGTCCCGTATGTGCTGATAGAAGACTGGCCCTCTCAACGATGTAAATGGCTATATTTACATATTCCAACGGTTTTTTTAAAAACCAACCATGTTTTCCGAAAGGGAACTTCTAAACTATGCACAAAAAAATTAACACGAGATCACAGCCCTGTGTTCGTTCAAAGAAATTCCCCACTCTTATCAAAAATAAATTTTACCCTCATACCGGGGTTTAAAAATGTCCGTTATACCCTCGGACTGTGTAATATTAAATTAATGGGGCATATTCCCCACTCTTATCAAAATAAATTTTTCCCTCATACCGGGGTTTTAAAAATTTTAAAGTCCGTTATATGCCTCGGACTGTGTAATATTAAATTAATGGAGGGGATAGAGAAAAAAGAAAATAAATCCTGTGTATATATATATAGAGATTTGTCCTGACAAGGACATTTGATATTTGGGACAGGGATTGTTTATTTGGGTGAATGCAGTTTTAAAAAAAGAAAGGAGAAATGTGGGACATCTGTGCTTTTAATTGGTGTGCCCAAGTTAAAGAAGCTTCCTCTTTCGGAAGGAATTGTTTGCTCTGAAAAGAGCAGTTATTATTTTAACGTGTTTTTATTCACGAGGGAGTAGCTTACTTCCCTATACTGTGTGGCGGTTGTTCACACTAAAGTAGCCATCGGCTTCTCTTGTATAGAGATGGCGCATCACTTCTTGGTCGTTTTCCTCCTCATCCGAGTCTTGTAGTATTTGGACACCGTCTAGGAAATTCGCCGGGGCAATCACAGTGGTATTGGTGGTCGGGGGGTCCGCAAATACAGGGGCTGGAAGGTCTTGTAGAGGGAAGGGCGCCGGTGGAGATGACGAAAATGGCTGGACCACTAGCACCGGAGGCGGAGTGGTGGGTCTCGCTTGGTTCATCACCCTGGACAATAAGTGGAACCACCCCGCCTCGTCCACTGTCGTTCGGGCTGCATTTAGGAGGGCCCGAACATTTTCGGCGGTGCTGGTGTGTCTGCCAACCCCTTCCCCCAGCAGCATGGCCCTCCAGCCCCGGAACTCCTTCTTCCAAAATTCTTTTATGTCTCGTTTCATCGCCCGTTGTTTGGCCCGGGTGAGATACGGTATATCCTCGTCTTCTCCCTCAACCCACCGATTCATTCTTCTTCTTCTTCTGTTATTTCTTGGCACCGTGGTGGTAGTGGTAGACATCGTGGCTCTAGTACGTGACATTTTTTGTGGTAAATCTATTCCAGAGGGGCAAGTATATATAGACATTGCGCGGACGTCGTTGGAAGCGGTCCCATTTTCCAGGCCATGAAAAATTGACGTGTGTTTCTTTGTGAATTATAAACGCGTATCATTTATACAATCAGGATCAGCCCCGTAGAATTTTTTAGTTCCAATTCATCTCAGATAAATCAGGGGCTCGTATTAAAAATTTCAGCCGTCTAGCCCTTGTCTACGTCATGATTTTTAATTTTTAGCGGGTTTTCGAGCCGTAACGAAAATACAGAAAACCCGGACCATTAAAATAAATTAATTTTCTGGATTAAAAATATAGGTAGTCTATCTCTTAGCACTCGATACGCGTGCCCTGAAAATTCCAGCTCGTTTCGTTCATGAGAACTGTATAAAAATCAAGAAAACAGAGCCTTCATTTTACGGGAGAAAGCACAATGTTGGCGCAATTCCCCAGTCACGCGCTGTGTATCACTGCCTCGAGCAGTCGTGAAAAAAGCGCGGACGGCATGGAAAGCATTTCTCATCATTCTAACATGAATGTTTTTTCGTTCAAAATGCATTTAGGACCTGCAGAGTATTGCCCCCTTATTGCGTTTGGGACGCAAGAGTACTGCCATTTTTGCCCCGTGATTTTCTCCGGGTTTGGCTATTTTACAGCAGTAGGCCTTGTTTGGGTAATATGAGGACTTGATCTACGATGCTAGCAATGCACTAATTTTATTTTTTTGTCCAGACTATTAATTATTGCACTCGGGGAGCGTCTAAAAAATAATTGCAGTGTTAAATTAATTTATTTTCCCAGGGTATTTTTTATTGACAATTTTAACAATGAAAAATTAGCCAGAATCGATCTATATAAATTTTTGTCGGGCTAGTATTTTTGTCATTCTTCATTATGGCATCACCGGGCAAAGAGCTCGCGTTCTTTCAAGTGACGTCGAAAGTAATTCTTATCGTGTACGAGCATGAATTGCACCTTATCGAAGAACATCCGATCGAAGTGAAATTAGCTTTAAGCCTCGCCGGGTGGACGCTATTGACACGTATGTTACAAGGCAAAGAACCCGAAGTCGATTTTATGCCTGTCGGCGTGGATGTGTACCTGCGGCGGTGTAGAGAGGATTCATTTTTTCCGCGGTTAGAACAGTGTGGCGGAAGCGGTATTGTGCTTTGGCCAGCATTATGGGCAGCGCTGAAAGCTATCATTACCGAAGTTGACGACGTACTATACCCGGAAACCAAATCCATCATTACCCGTACGCTGACCCCGGATTGTACCATAATAATATACGCTGATCGCATCGAACTCATTGATGATGATTCGCGCTGCTGGTGCACGCCTGAACCCGCGCGTGTCACATTATCTTCCGAAGGTTGGACTACCTTGAAACGCGTGTTATTCGGTGATTTGGACGGAGATAGTATTTACCTGGATCACGATGTATACATTTTTCGCGGACCTTATTTTGCTCGATTGATCTCTCTCAAGCGAGGCGGATTTACGCTGGATCCCGGTCTGTGGACGGCTTTGCAGCAAATAGTTCCTGTGGTCGATAAAGTATTCTCTGCACACGACCCGCCTCTCACAGAATAGGGCCTATAAATACCAGGAATGAGACAGAGTGTGTGTTATTCGCCGTTCGACATTTAGCCATGTCACTACGCGCTATTCTGCCTCTGACACCCAGTGTAAGGTTATACATTTATCAAGATAAAGTGACGCTGGTGAGAGACCATCAAGCTATTTACTGGACGCCCGCTGAAATGCTATCGAATCCGGTGACACTTCAGCGTGATGGGTGGACTAAGTTTAAACGGGTATTGAGCGGAGAGTTGGACGGAAACGTCATCCACCTGGACAATGCCATGTACGTTTATTCCGTACCGTCCGACCGCATACGTCTGGGGCAGTACCCAGAGCCTACGCGAAGTATCAGCCTCACTTCCTCTGTGTGGTCAGCCTTGGAGAAAATAATGCCTATTGTAGACCAGTTATTGTCACCGGACGATCGATCACCCGACCAATTAGAAGCGTGCGTTCGTGCTAGGGAAGACGCGCTGAGTGACCCTGATGAAAAAAAAATTCTGATGATGAACAACATACTAGAGAATGCACGGAGGCTAGAGTGACAGTATAGGTCCTGACCCTATAAAATACAGGGGATGAGACAGAGTGTATATCATTCTCGACATTGAGAGCAAGCATGTCACTACGAGCTATCCTCCCCCTGACACCTAGTGTACGGTTATACGTGTATGCAGATAAAGTCAAACTGGCGAAATACGATCTAGCTATTAACTGGACACCCGCTAGAAATATTTGCTTTGAGCACGCTGAGACTCTATCGGATAGGGTGACACTAGAGCGGGATGGCTGGACTAAGTTTAAACGGGTGTTGAGCGGGGAGTTAGACGGACACCTGATCCACCTGGACAAGGCCAACTACGTCTACCATACTGCGCTCTACCCACGGGTGGGACGCTACCAAGAGCCGGCTCGAAGTTTCCTCCTAACTCCCTCTCTGTGGTCAGCCTTGGAGAAAATAGGCCCTCTGGTGGACCAGTTATTTATACCCGACGATCGATCACCCCACCAATTGGCATGGGCTCATGCTATCGAACACGCACTAGATGAACCTAATGAAAAAAAAAAGCGGATGGAGAAAATACTATATGTATAGAATGCGCAGAGGCTGGAATGACAGTGTCACCTGCTCATCAGCTGGCCCTGACCAAGCAAGGCAATTTACGGTTGGAAATCCACTTTGCACGAGCCCTGGCGACCACCGTCAATGTGATCTGCTACGCCGAGTTTGACAACATCATTCAAGTGGACAAGGCGCGCAACTTCCTGTGTGACTTCTCCACCTAACATGGATACAGACCAGATAACCACCGTGCTGGAGAATGACCCAGAGACACGTAGGGTCTTTCAAGGGGTGTTCGCTCGAGATGTGTTTCCATTAGACCGTATGTATCCTGCTGCTTACGTTCTCAACACGGACCCGATGGATCGACCCGGTGAACACTGGGTGGCCGTGTACTTGACAGAACAGCAGGGGGAATACTTTGACCCGTACGGTCTGCCACCCCTCCATCCCGATTTAACAGACTTCATGGATCAAGGCACAGAGACGTGGTGTTGGAACAGTCAAACGTTGCAAAGCCTGACCAGTGGCGTGTGTGGACAATATTGCTTGTTTTACCTGTACCATCGATGCCGGGGAAGACCCTTATCTACTATCGTACAGATGTTTGACGAGTACCCCCAGGCCGAGGACCGCGATGTACTCGTCTATGACTGGGCCGCCCATCATTTCAATGTACAAGCCCCGTTCTGGGCTTAAGTTAATGACAAGCCCCTTGTTCTGGGCTTCAATGTACAAGCCCCTTGTTCTGGGCTTCAATGTACAAGCCCCTTGTTCTGGGCTTCAGTTAATTACAAGCCCCTTGTTCTGGGCTTGAGTTTTCACGTGGTTGTTCTCACGTTGTCGTTGTTCACTGAATAAAAAATGAGATCTCACCAAAAAACCCTGTCTTGTGTGTTTTATTCCTAATGCATCAATGCCCAATGTGGAGATTCAGTCAAACTGAAATCAGTGGTGTAGGATGGGGTCAAAATGTAACCCATCAATGTTAGAATGCAAGAGCACTATAGTAAAATAGAGAGCCAATGAAATCAGCCCACAGACCAAGTACATGTTTTTGGTCTAGGTTTGGAGCGGGCATTTCATTGAGGTGCGTGTATACGGTGAGTGAAGACTCGTCCAACACGTATAGATGAAGTTTATTACTATAAGTTATATGAGCATAATGCATGAAAGTGGCTTTGAACACCGTATTAGCCAATCAGTGGCCTAGAATGGAGCCAAAGGTAACCCATCCATGTCCAGAAAAACATTACCCGGGTGAACAAGAACCCAGATGTAGGCGCGGACGTCAGCGAAAGCACACCGTGAATACCCCAATTCGATTGGCTGATTGTTCGACCGCTGATTGGTTCTTTTTCTCGACCGCTGGTTGGCTCTTTTTCTCGACCGCTGATTGGTCCAAATGGACCTGCCCATCTTTCCCAGGTTCATCTAGAATCCCCCTTTTTTTTTGTGCTCAAGCTCTGACTATAGCGATGCCGCAACATTGTCTCATTGGACATTGGACCGTCTGACCTGGAGGCCACCCTTTGACCTTTTGACCCGCGTCCGCGCGCGCGCGCACTGCCGGGGATGACGCGAGATGACGCGCGCGCGCGCACACGCTGCGGGGCGCTGGGGCGGGAAAACACCCCGGCGGTTGAACATTGGAACTCTTGTGGGTTTGGAGGATGAACATACGGACGTCTAAGGGAAAAAAATGGAACTCTTCTATGTTTGAAAGTGAAAACCCGGAAGTGACGTGACAACCCACGTCACCTGCGTATATACTCCTGTAAAATAGAGCCGATTTTATTTCTTTGGAAGGGTCAAGGTCAATAGGACTTGCACTTTTTATACTACTAAACTGTGAAGTAGATTACATCTTACATAGGCCTTAAGGCCGTGATATGCCTATGAAGTATTCTGGGGCATGGTCAGTACTTGCCAATTTTCCCTTCGTCTACTACTCGTCGATTTTTTTGATTTATTTATTTATTTATTTATTTCCTCGAGAGCTTTAAAATAAGACCTCACTCTACCCCATCGGGCCACTAGTGCTCCACCTAGACTCCAACATGTCCACCCCGTATGAATTTATACATACTAATATCACAGTATATGAGTGTCTATGGGTCTATATGGATCTATATACAAGCCTACGCGGTACTTTCATAGTTTTTTTCCATCGTATTCTACATGATCAACCTCATAGCTCATAGTAAAAGCCATAAAAAAACCGATCACCCCTATACCCATACAGGCCAAATATAGCGGACACGATCTTCGAATTGGTCTAGTCCGAGTTGTCTCCCTTGCACCAAAGCGTATAGATGGCGCTGTGGTTTGAACGACGTTATTATCCGGGCAAATTTTGGTCTTGAGCAGCCATTTTGTTAGCGTTTTGTTAGCGTCCTGCATACGGAGGACGATTTCACTGATCATTGTGTTGTTTTCTGAGCTGGGGAACATTCTCTGTCGCAGTTTATAACGGAACTTTGTTCCTTTCGGTGTCCGCTGAGATGAATAATGTGATCTGCATCATGCATCGCCTGCATGAAAACCCGTAGACTGTAATCGAGAGAGTGTGCTGTGTTGTGTTCGAGCGGACGCGTAAATTTGTGTGATATCAGACAGGAAACGTGAAAATTGATATTCTTTCACAGATTTCGAAGTGTATACAGTTCTGGTGAGGTGAACGCAGCCTTTATGTGCAGCGATTTGAACGATGATGTAGGCCACCGAACAGGTTTTGTGGAATCAACATTGTGTAACACTCCCCCCCTCCCCCTTGACTGGAGGGATTTTATCGGACATCTGCAGTACGGAACGCTATTTTGTTGCATACATTCGCTTATCGTGGCAGTCCGTATAATTTGTCAATTTTTGTGTTTGGTTTCGTGAGAGAGGACGACATTCGTTTTCATCAGTGCAAAACTCCCGCTCCCGCACCACAACAGTGAAAGCTAGTGGATGAAATTCTACTCCACGGTAACGAATGAATGGAATATCTTACCAAACTCTCAGGTAGGATGTGGGTTTCAAGAGTTCACCGGGTGTGACAATTTCTTTATAATGGTTTGTGATAAAAGCGGGTAAAACCTAATGTCAAAATCTCGTTGAAGGTCACGGAGATGTCGATTTATTGCTGATCAGCTGATTTCCAGATGATGAAATATCTGAAATATCTGTTGTTTGGCGTGTGCTTTGTTGTGCCATTTCTCCATCGGCTTTTTCTTTAACTGGTGGTGTCAACATATTTTGTAACATGGAGTCTATATCATCAAAACATTGTTCAACATTCGGTGTGGGTGCTAGGGCAAAGAACTGCGCTGTGTCCGGAGGATCTTCACAATGGACTGTAGCAGCATAATTCACGGGTTGAGCTGGGAATAAATCTTTGATTATCGCTTCCAACCAGGGTTGATCATGTCTGCAGTACGGAACGCTATTTGTTGCATACATTCGCTTATCGTGGCAGTCCGTATAATTTGTCAATTTTTGTGTTTGGTTTCGTGAGAGAGGACGACATTCGTTTTCATCAGTGCAAAACTCCCGCTCCCCGACCCCCAACAGTGAAAGCTAGTGGATGAAATTCTACTCCACGGGAACGAATGAATGGAATATCTTACCAAACTCTCAGGTAGGATGTGGGTTTCAAGAGTTCACCGGGTGTGACAATTTCTTTATAATGATTTGTGATAAAAGCGGGTAAAACCTAATGTCAAAATCTCGTTGAAGGTCACGGAGATGTCGATTTATTGCTGATCAGCTGATTTCCAGGACAGACAGACATTATCTCGGCTCTTTTCTCTTCGAAATTCTTGTAATTTTGTTGAAAAAAATAAAAAATAAAACACAACATTTTTAGCAAATAGCATAATCTTGCACTCACTGACACCCACAATTCACAGCCGCCATCTTGTTCCACCAATCCGCCATTTTATCCCACCAATCCGCCATTTTATCCCACACCGCCGCCATTTTATCCCACCGGCGGCCATTTTATCCCACACCGCCGCCATTTTATCCCACCACAAGCCGTGTAGACTATAAATAACGTGGGGTCTGTTCCCATTTATTCACAAAATACGATTATAACGACTTGGCTGCAGAAACTCCACCACAACGATGCCAACACGAAGCCGAGGTATCCCGCCTCAACGAACAGATTAACGGTATGAGACATGGATGAAATGAAGGCGGAGATTTCCAGACAGAACAAACAACGCCATAAAGAAGAAAAAAAATCAAGATGCAGCGTGTGTACAGATGAAGAGAGCCAGTACGCAGTATATTGAAAAAAATGGGCGAGGGAGGGGAGGGGGAGGGGGGAGGGAAATGGAATAGCCAAAAAATTTTTTTTTTATTGAATACGAAAGAAAAACAAGATTCATGGAGCCAAAAAAAATCTTTTTCATTTTCTATGTTTTTTTAACAATTAAAAATTGAAATTAAAAAAGGGGAGGGGAAATTGGAGGGGGGCACAAGGGGTAAGCAAGGTGGATGGAATAGCCCCAATTTTTTCTTTAAAAATGAACCCATGGGATCGAGTGAGGTATCAAATTGAAGCTTAGGTGAAGGGGCATGTAATGGGCTGGGTGTGGGATTGAACTATCGGCCTTGTGCGCATGCGCGGTGGCCGAAAGGTATGGAAATAGACGTTTTGGAGCTAGGGGATAGCCAAAATTTTTTTTTTTTTAAAATGGACCAATGGGGTCGAGTGAGGTATCAAATTGAAGGTCAGGTGAAGGAGCATCTAATGGGCTGGGTGTGGGGTTGAATTAGGGTGATTCCGCGCATGCGCGGCGGCCGAAGGGTGTGAAAATAGCCTTTTTGGAGCTAGGAGAGGCTCTAATGGTCCAATGGGGTCGAGTAAGGTATCAAATTGAAGGTGAGGTGAAGGGGCATCTGATGGCCTGGGTGTGGATTGAATTAGGGTGATTCTGCGCATGCGCGGCGGCCAAAAGGGTATGAAAATAGCCTTTTTGGAGCTAGGAGAGCCCCTAATGGCCCGATGGGGTCGAGTGAGGTATCAAATTGAAGGTGAGGTGAAGGGGCATCTAATGGGCTGGGTGTGGGTTGAATTAGGGTGATTCTGCGCATGCGCGGCAGCCAAAAGGGTATGAAAATAGCCTTTTTGGAGCTAGGAGAGCCCCTAGTGGCCCGATGGGGTCGAGTGAGGTATCAAATTGAAGGTGAGGTGAAGGGGCATCTAATGGGCTGGGTGTGGGGTTGACATATCGATAAAAAATGGATATGACCTTGAACTGATCACGTGACCTCCCCGTGATGACAAATACCCAGAACCAAGTGAGTACATGCATCCCATAGTCCCAGGTCACGCCCGATTCACGCAGACCAGAAGTGACGTCATACACCTGCGCACAACCGTGATGGAAAAAACCCAGAACCAAGTCAGTACATGCATTCCATACAGGCAGACGAGGTCAAAATACTCGCTTCTGATTGGCTGGTCAGGTCAGGTAAGTCACAGTGCTCCGCAAAAGTAGTGCAATGATCTAAAAATCGACTCCTTTTATACGTTTTTCTATAATCCGCCATTTTATCCCACAGCCGCCATTTTATCCCACACCGCCGCCATTTTATCCCACCGCCGCCATTTTATCCCACCCACCGCCGCCATTTTATCCCACCCACCGCCGCCATTTTATCCCACACCGGCGGCCATTTTATCCCACACCAATCCGCCATTTTATCCCACACCGCCGCCATTTTATCCCACACCGGCGGCCATTTTATCCCACACAGCCGCCATTTTATCCCACCAATCCGCCATTTTATCCCACCAATCCGCCATTTTATCCCACACCGGCCGCCATTTTATCCCACCAATCCGCCATTTTATCCCACACCGGCGGCCATTTTATCCCACACCGCCGCCATTTTATCCCACACCAATCCGCCATTTTATCCCACACCGGCGGCCATTTTATCCCACACAGCCGCCATTTTATCCCACCGGCGGCCATTCTATCCCACCAATCCGCCATTTTATCCCACACAGCGGCCATTTTATCCCACCAATCCGCCATTTTATCCCACACCGGCGGCCATTTTATCCCACACCGCCGCCATTTTATCCCACACCAATCCGCCATTTTATCCCACACCGGCGGCCATTTTATCCCACACCGGCGGCCATTTTATCCCACACCGGCGGCCATTTTATCCCACACCGCCGCCATTTTATCCCACCAATCCGCCATTTTATCCCACACCGGCGGCCATTTTATCCCACACCGCCGCCATTTTATCCCGCACCGCCGCCATTTTATCCCACCAATCCGCCATTTTATCCCACACCGGCGGCCATTTTATCCCACACCGCCGCCATTTTATCCCACACCGCCATTTTATCCCACCATCCACACCCCCATCTTGACCCTCCACCCACCATCCACCAATCAGAATCACGCTTACAGTCAAACAGTTGTGACGTCAGAGTTACATCCGGGTGAAAGTTACCCAATTTGCCCTTTGTACACTACTGGTGTAGTTCACCGCCATTCGGCACATGATTCATCATTCTGATAATTGTAACAGCTGCTTGGCCGAATGGGTACAGTGTCGGACTACAGATTAAAAGAAAACCAACATTTTGGTTCGAATCCCCAAATCCCTGAAAAAAAATTTCTTCATTTTTTCCTTTTTCTCCAATATTCATCATTTTGGATTTAAAGAGAAATAAAGACAGCGAACCCCTAACGCACATAATCCCTTATTTTATTATAATTCGTCAATAGAATTGCACACAAACAACTCCACATACAGTCAGTATTTGAATATTCTGACGATCCAGCAGAGCAAAAAATTAATTGTTACACATATATAATTTCGTCTTAGGGCAGCGGAAAGTTGTAACTATGAATTGAAAAGTTATAAGGTTAAACTTGTCTTATATCAAGGCCTTTATTAAGGAAATGACCCATAACAAGTGGTGACGCTTGCTTTCCCAATTGATTATGCATCTGCCAATATGTGCCAATGGTAACCGTATGAGAACATGAAACAGAATTTCCCATTTGACTGGCCTCGCCTGTCTGACAAAGATTTGGGGAATACCTGAGCATTACGTCACAATTTACCGGCCGAGACAATAGAGCGAGACAATAGAGCAGCAGAGAGCGACTCTGAAGGGAACAAGCGCTGGATGAGCGCAAAGACCTCCGTCGAGGCAACAGGGTCCGTAGCGTAATACATCACTGAACAACATACGGCCGGATGCCAAGCTCAATTTTGCATTTGTTGGACGTTAGCTTCATCAATGGTAATTAATCTGGGATTGAGGGTTCCTCACTAGCATGTCCAGACAGGGATGTGAAAGTCACATTCCCAGCAAATAATTTTTGTTTGATTTGACGTGCTTGAAATATTGGGGTATGGAATAGAGTATATTGATGGAAAACCTGGAAAAGTGCTTGAGACATTAGGCCCCATCCCACCCACACCTCCCCATGAGAGGATCCCCTCACCCAAATCAACACGTTAGCGACAGAAATGAGACCCTGTGTGCCTAGTTGTACCAACTTGCTTGTGATTTTGTGCTATAGGCCCAACACAGCAACACTTCATATTTTGTATGTGTACAGTATAGCATCATCATTGATGAGAGAATGCTCTTCAAAACACACCTGATTTTACCGACACTTCGTTCTGATCTGTCTCAACATCATATGATGAGGATTCAATGCGCTCGGTATAATTTGTATACTGGTGTTACAGGTCACCTTCGCCTTCACCTTACTGTATCAATGACCATGGACTTGTACATGTATCACATTCACATTGAATGGTGATGACTGATGAGAATATTGCCCCTATGGAACAAATGACTGGATTCCACGCAGCAAATATCTATTGTGTAACAGTGAGAAGAAAATTAATTGTATAAACATTCCAAGCCTCATTGAACACAAGCCGCACCATACTTGATATGAATATAACGCGCGTACATTAGCTCGCTTGGACGTCGCTTAGTTAAATATGGACAGACTCGCAAAAATCTCAAAATTTTCAAAAGCCACAAAATGCCCTCAGCTTGTACAGAGTAAGTAAAAATACTTATGTACAACTTGATGTTTAGAAATGACTGTGTTGAGCGGTTCTATTCCCAACTTCTCTTTTATTCTATGTCATAGAGGACAGGGTTTGGTAAATAATTAACAAGCGTTCTGAGAACCCCAACATCTCGCCTTGCGGGGTCATCCGCCAAAGGTGCAGCAGTATTGAAAGCATACATGTAGAGCAAACAATAAGGTCTGGAATAAGGTGATGTGGTACAGACAATAATGTCTGGAATAGATTATCTGGTACAGACAATAACATCAGTCCCATGAAGGATTACTGGCAAAAGTTAATCCCATGTAGGATGGATAGGTCAGTGCTGTCGGATTACTGTCGGATTCAGTCCCATGTGAGATTACTGCTGGATATTACTGCTGGATAGGCCAGTCCTGTGTAGGATTACCACTGGGTGGACCAGTCCCATGTTATTACTGATGGATAGTCACCTGTGGGATTACTGCTGGATAGTCCAGTCCCAAGTGGGATTACTGCTGGATAGGCCAGTCCTGTCTGGGATTACTGCTGGATAGATGAGTCTCGTATGGGATTAATGCTGGATAGGACAGTCCCGTGTGGGATTACTGCTGCATAGGCAGACCCGTGTGGGATTACTGCTGCATACGGCAATCCTGTGTGGGATTATGGCTGAGGAGGCCAGTCCCGTGTGGGATTACTGCTGGATAGGCTAAACCTGTGTGGGATTACTGCTGAAAATTGCAATCCAGTGTCATATTACATCTGGATAGGTCAGTCCCATGAGAGATTACTGCTGCATAAGCCAGTCCTGTGTGGAATTACTGCTGGATAGGCCAGTCCCATGTTGGATTACTTCAGGATAGGCCAGTCCAGTCTGGGATTACTGCTGGATATGTCAGTCCCGTGTGGCATTACTGCTGGATAGGCCAGTGCCATTGGGATTACTGCTGGATAGGTCAGTCCTGTGTGAGATTACTGCTGAATAGGCCAGTCCCAAATTGGATTACTGCTGGATAGACCAGTTCGGTCTGGGATTACTGCTGGATAGTTGATTTCCGTTTGGGATTACAGCTGGATAGGTTAGTCCCGTATGGCAATACTGCTGGATAGGCTAATGCCATTTGGAATTACTGCTAGATAGGTCAGTCCCGTGTGGAATTACTGCGGGAGAGCTGTGACCTAGGAAAACATGAAACATGTCCACCAAATTTTATAATCATCCCACGAAAGGTTCAACAAACTTTCCATGTACAAATCTACCTGTAAATTTTTGCCCAACAAAAACCTTATCAATGGAAAGATACAAAGTCTAAACTGCAATAATTAGGAAAAAATTTCAAATTTAATGTCATATTTCTTAAATAGCACATGCACATCTTTGAATCACATTGAACTTGGGTAGCAAGTGTCAAACTCATCCAATGAAAGCTGACAGCTTCAGAAAACTTTCCGTGTACATGTATATACATGTGCATTATTATTGGCAGATTAAGACAAAACCCTCAAAATTTGAACAAAAATTAATATTTCATCTCCTAAAAGGTACATCTTTTAATCATAAGAAACATGTGTACCAAGTTTCATAATCATTCAACAACTGCAGCAAACTGTGGTGTACAGATGTACATGTGCACTTCAGCTAAACGCAAAACTCAATCAGTTGCCATAATTTGGAGAAAAATTGATATTTCATCTCAAAAATAGCTCAAGTAAATCCTCCAATCATAAGAAACATTTGTACCAAGTTTCGTAATCATCCAATGAGAGCTGACAACTGCAGCAAACTTATCATGTACATGTATATGTATACATGTAGAGACCTACATGTACAATTTACCTAAACAGAAAACTCTTCATTTGCCATAATTTGAAGAAAAATTAATATTTCTTGTCAAAAATAGCACAGGTACATCCTCTAATCATAAGAAACATGTGTACCAAGTTTCATAATCATCCAATGACAGCTGACAACTGGAGCAAAGTTACCATGTAGATGTATATGTATACATGTAGAGGCCTGTATGTACAATTTACCTAAACAGAAAACTCTTCATTTGCCATAATTTTTGAGAAAAATTAATATTTCTTCTCATAAATAGCACAGGTACATCCTCTTATCATAAGAAACATGTGTACCAAGTTTCATAATCATCCAATGACAGCTGACAACTGCAAGAAACTTTCTAAGTACAGATGTACATGTGCACTTCTGCTAAACGCAAAACTCATTCATAGGGATTTTAACATTAGAGTACCCCAGGGGTAGTACCCCCAGGTGGCATACCCACCCCTCATATTTTTTATAATTTTTTTATATTTTTTCTAATTTTTCTAGATTTTTTTTTAACTTGCTAAACCAAAAACCCATTCATTTCCAGGCAGGGGACACCGACACCGACACCGACGACTATATCCTCTTTCCCCCTCACAATATCTCCCCTTTACTTCGTAAGGCGAGATAAAAACTGTATTAACTCGGCTTCACATTTTAGAGAATGACTTTAATTGAGCCAAAGATGAAAGAGAAATACACTTATAAAAAAATCTATTTAAAAAAATATCTGTATATATGTTTATATTAATTTCCATAATTTATTGAAAAAACTATACGTAGACTTCGACCACCCAATATCACACAGGCCAGGCAACTGTGAGAACAAGTGAAAGATACCCATCGAGTTGAGCGGATTTGCAGATAAACAACAACAAAAATTGCACTTTGTGCCTCACGAGGCCCTTCTCCATAGAGTGCATGCCAGTTATTTTTCTAGACTACAACAACAACAGTTTTTGCCTGTATCACAGTTCGAGCTTCCGATGACCCTTCAACCTTACCCAGACGACGGATAATTTTTGACAGATTGTCCGGCTGGGTTGTTGATCGGATTCACAGATCATGAATTCCACCGTGACGGAATCACCGTTGGGAAGACTTTTTCTTTATTCAAAGTCATGTACTCGGAAGTTCCGTGGTCATACCCATGTAGTTTCAAGTTTAGTTTGCTATTCTATATGACATCTGTTTACGGATCCATGAAAAATCTACAGATGATCCAGCATTTTCAGTAAATCAATCTTCGAAATGTTTGTGACGGAATCACCTGAAACGGACATGACTCTCGACTAGTGTTGCTTGTCTATTTTTTTGCTGCTCTGTTTCAATCTGACTATTCTTATATGACATCTCTTACTAACATACAGTACCCAAGGATGATAAGATTTT
>JAVTVY010020255.1:0-78380 GCA_036873755.1 Hanleya hanleyi
GAGATCATATTTGCTAGGATTGGGCCTCTTGCTCGGATTGGGCCTGTGAACAGGAACTTGAGTTAGAAAATGTTTACCCTAATAAAGTACGTCATTTGACCTTTGGTTGTGGGTAGAACCGTACCTATACAGTTCATGAATACAGCCGATGAACATCATGAGTTCACGTACTACTCGCGTAACCCGAAGTGTCGTCTTCAGTAGTATATAAACCGTAGTATGTGTATATCTGGTGTCGTGTGGGTAGTGTTTATCACTGATCATAGCCGGGATGTTCGGGTTAACATGAATCTAGACTGATCTGTGTCCGCGTTGTAATATATACTCCATGTACTAGTGACGCCACCAGTATTATATAACGCGCCCGTAGAGTTAAGATTCGATGGGACTTTACATCCATAGCATGGTAAAAACTAATAATTTTTGGTGGGACGAGAAGTTTCGTGTGGGATTTCTATGGAACGGGCTCACACTGTACAGATCGACTGGGGTGATATCGAGACCGCTGTGTTACGCTTAACGGTGATCTCAGCGTCAACGGCGGTTGTGGAAGATTCTGGTGATATTTTGACCGTCATGTGTGGTGTGTTTGGTGTCATACTCAAGCTCTCGTTCTGTACAGTCAGACTGGAGTAGTGACAGGGCCGTCGTGTAGCGTCTAGTGACGGCATTTGAAGGAATTGTGTGAGTGAGGCATATATTAGTGAGTGAGTGTGGCCAGTGAGTAAGGCGTTAGTGGGCGAGTGAGTAAGGCATGGCGCAGTGACGTGGTAACGCCAGTGTGTAACGCACACACACCTTACACAAGCATACCTTTCCCCTTGGAACAGGTTTAAATCCGTTTTCACCAACCGAGCTAAAAGTTGCTCTGATTAGATTGGCTAGTCCAGTGGAGTGAGACCAATGAGTGAAGTGAACGAGAAGTGAGAATTAGTGTTCTAAGTTGTATGTTTGAATGGAATCCACGACATTAAGCGCTAGCTTCATAGAGATTGTCCTCCCCGATGTTCTCATACTCCGATATATATAAACGGGATACTCTAACACCGCTTATGGAGCAAAGCTCTGATTGGCCTGAAGGATGTCGTGATATCTCACGGAATTGAGACCATTTCAATGTAAGCCTCTTGTGGGCAGGGGACAATGTCTGCCGTAAAGTCAAGAATCTTTCATGGGATTGTTATGCGGTTCAGGAGGGGAATCTCAAAGTAGCAACCGCAAAAAATGGGTTATCTAACTCGGATTTTTTTTATCCGGTGGCTGAACAGTATGAACTCACCGAATGATTAGCATGAGTCCATTAAACACATTCGAAACGGAATCACCTAAATTAATATAAAAGATCGTTATGTATGTCTAAATCACCGAATGATTAGCATGAGTCCATTAAACACATTCGAAACGGAATCACCTAAATTAATATAAAAGGTCGTCATGTATGTCTAAATGACATGGCTCATATTCACAAATGTTGGTCTTGTTGTTTCACTTTCCCCTTCTATTTAGTCGACTGCACCGAAAAACTGTATGAACGTCAAGATGTCATGCCGGAGAATGGAACAGATGTCTCGTGTAAAGTGGACGACATTCCATCTCAGGGAAATTTCAGCGCCTCTGAGGTTCGTCATTTTAAAGCCTGTATTATTCTGTACTTGACCAATTTTCTTACCCTAACATTTGCGTCAATTAAATGCTTTGCAATGTGTAGTTCGCAATATATTTACCCAAATCGTGGGTTCTTATCAGTATGAATAAGTCCACACATTGGAATATATATATGTCAATAAAAATGACTTTTTTCATAAAAGTATGAAAATTAGCATAGAGGTACATTGAGGCATGGGGACCATACTTTTATATGGAACCATCGCGAACCCATATGTAGATCGCAGCAGCCATTTTCTCAAATGACCGACAGCAGACCACAGTATCACCTGAAATCCTGCAATGTTTTAACTGTTTGGGAAAAGTTTTGCAGTTTGTCAGAAAGTTGATGGAAAGTGCCATAGACAAATAAAGTGACCATATGGCCGAGACGACCATCTTGGTCTATGTTCTTTTCCATTGTAAAGGTTGGGGACAGTTGAGCCTATGAAATGTTTCATTTCAGAGAGGTTGACCCTTATTGGATACTGTGTCCGTATATCTGTTCATTTTCTCCATCTGATCGGTACGACAAAAACAATCCGTATTTTGAATTAGCTACACTTCATTCTCAAACTAAAAGAAATAAAGCAGATAAATTAGAGACTTGATGCTCAGAATGAGGATCTTGGTTTGAAGCCGCGCTGAAGATTGTGCGTTCACGCAAGATCCGATTTCGAAATTTCAAGCGACTTAGCGCGACATATACGGTATTTTTCTCAACAGCATCCTGCATTACAGCGATCGATCAGGACCGGTGGTAATGACTTTACGACAAAAGAGATCATTACAATTTCGAAATCGTAAACTATCCCTTTCCGGACAGCAGTATTCCAGTGGGACCTGCATATGGCTTATACATATCTCGCTTAGTAGCATTTGCTAGATCCTGTGTTAAATGTGACGATTTTAATCGTCACAAAACCTTATTGCAGAAACTTTATATAAAGCAAGGCTATACCACCAAGCAACCTCTCTCAAAGTTTCTCAAATTTGGCGATAAAATATCGCTGGCTGATAGCAAAATATACGAGCGTATCGTTCACGATTTGTGGTGTTACGTTTTGTAACTTGTATCTTATTCCCTTGAATCCTGGATTAGGATCTGAATGAACCCATGTACTCCAAGAGCATCATGGTGTTGATATGAACAGCCACAATCAAAGCGTGACTGATACACATCATTGTCTGGATAAGGAATTTACAACAAAAATCATACGAACACTGATCAGCGATACGGATTTTGATATTTTTGGAACATCATGATATCTTGCCGTCATCGATGAAAACTGTTGACCGCTCCTCTGTTACAGAAAACTAGGATCTGTGTTTCCATCCCTGGAAATCACAATATCTTGGTTTGGAACACACGGTCACCCTCACGTTAACCCTTTTAGGTTGCATCATGCCTCCCAACATCCAGCACTCTCACAAATCCTGGACCACGTTTTAGCTCAAAGAAGATGTTTAACACTAATAAACATGCAGGTATGTTCGTGAAATTGCTCATTAATAGTTCTACAAGAAGTGTATTCCCATGTCCAGCTGTCCTATACTGTCCAGAATCTGCGATAACTCTTGTAGACGATGCCGGGACCACTAGTGATTGCTTTGAGGCTACTCTGACAAATCAAAGATCAATCAGATCATTCGACTTCTGAAGGAGTTCTGGTCAGCGGCGAAGAACATTCATATAGACCAGACTGGTAAAATGCGTTCAACCTGGGACATCTTTCACCATCAGGACCTCAGACCGCGGAATGACATGTCGCTCTATCTTGATATCCAGCTACACAAATACACTGTATGGAATTTCTAGACCACTCGCCGCTCCAGTGTGTTGTGTCGTCTGAATGAAAATTATTATAGTTCAATCGGGGAAAAAGACTCATTCATCGTTGTCACCATGGAGCCTGTGTCGATTAGGCTCGGCACCGGTATTCCATCGACCACAGTCGATGGACCATCATCGACCGCCCTTTGCATCTCGTCCACCAGATAAGTTTTGAAACCTCTATCACCATCCGCGGCTTACACACGAGAGACCGCGAACTTCTACGAAATATCTTATGAAGAACTGGACTTCTCTTCACATTCTCTTGCCAAATGTCCCTTTTCATGACAGTTGTAACATGTTAGTTCACTTTTAGGTCGTTTCGAGTCTGCTTTCCATGGACGGGAAGTGGTCTTCTGTTCATGGTCTATGAACAGCTCTGATAACTTTTCATGACATTTTTTTCACAAGTTTGGTTAATTTGTTTAACTGATTCGGGATCATAAATGTTTCTGATACAACCACAGCAGAAGCTTTATGTACCGACGTTGGCTTAAGGCGAGCTTTTACTTCGCATTGTTCTTCTTCCATCCAACATATTGCCTCTTCTCTCAAATCAAGTATTTCCGTTTCTGGTTGCTCCCTCAGTCATTTCAGATGTCGTCTCAGATACATATCGTTTACATTAACCGAGAACTGATCGTTCGAGGTCTGTTCTTGTTTGGTACACACATGGTATCGGATTTTCCAACGCAATCCATCAAGTCCAGATCTTTCTGACACATCTCTCTGTATCTTGGGCATCGATGCATCGGTGCCAAAAGAGGTATCCAAATTAATTTCAAGGGTTTTAGGATTCTCCCTCTCACTTCCTCTGCTTCTTACCGGTTTGTACGCTGATCTAATCGCGTACACAGCTGATCTCTTTCAGTGACCAGCTCAGCTTTCATGTTGGCCTATCAGATAACTGAACGGGAACTCCACCAGGCATATTTATGAGTGTGGTCACATAATTACAATTTTCAGCTAAATAATCAGTAACAACACACTAGAAATTGTCATCCGATCAGTCACGTTGATGACAGGCACGACGTGGCCTATACCAAAGCCTCACTGGTTGTTATAATTTAGGAGCGGAGAGCTGAGCCGGTGTTACGGCAAAGGTTTGTACCAGATGGATTGGTGTGTGTGGCTGTACCTAATGTCGTGTTGTTTGAGGGGGACAGCGCATCTTATTGGTCACCCATCCATACAGATCAGGACAAACCATCAATCCAATCACGACGCAGGAATCATAGGATCATTAGATATAACACCTACAGTAAAATAAAACCTTATCCACCACACCCTTAGAGGAAAGAACAAATATCCTGAAAAATTGTCCAGAAAATTATCACAGAAACCCTCCAAGATCAGACAACCTCCAACCTGAACCAGCTAAACCAGAAGTATATACCACAAACCGCCTTGATCGCCATGGGATCGTGCAGTGTATGAGCTTGCATTTGATACTTCACACGACTTGAATCGCGAAAGCTGGGGCATTTTTGTCGAGAATTGGGGTTAAGTGCGCGATTTCAACATGTTCGCTGGAGCTGGGAGATGCTGAAATTGGGTTGAGTGAGATATCCAGGAATCGTGATCAGATTTTCCCTTCTCCAGGCATCTCAGCACTTCGTAGTTCGGGTCTGTCCGAGTTTACGTTCTCTTGTTGAATTCTGGAAAGCATGTGCCCCTGCCTGGGTACTCCGACGTTCGCACGACACAGATTTCCTACTGCGACGTGCTCAAACATGCTCTCCAAATAAACATAAATACTAAGTGTGCTGTCGAGCGGAGTCCGAATGCCGCATCCGTAGCATCTCACATAACTCCCCATTCGGACCTCCCTCCAAACTGTTCTGCCGAATACTGCTTGACTTTGTACTAAATTATAACAAACCCTGTTGACTTGAAACAAAATGATGTGTTTGGGTAACACGAACGTTGTGTTTTATTGCCAAACATTTGCTGACGAAACCACGTAACTTCCCGTGTGGACAATGACGTTTGCCATTTTTGTTTCAGTTTGTAGGTACATGGCATCTTATATCCATGTTCAACTACCAGAATGTCTCATCGTATGGCATCGAGTCCGGGATAGCCAAGTACGAGATTGACGACAATGGCATACTTACGGGCTATATCTCCGGAACGTTCAAGTGAGTATATTGAATACCATGTGCCACTAGAATGCACTGAAGCAAATTTGGCTCGGTTTTTAATAGCCTTACTCGAGCTTTTCTAAATATAACACGATCGGAGATTTGTAAAACATTTTTCACGGCATAGAGTCTGTTAATAGAGTAATGTCGGTACAAGGATATTCTCTAAAGAAAGAACTTCTCATATCTTTAGAAGGGATCTTTAGATAGTGAGCAAGGATAACTCGTAAATAATCCTTAGAAAGACCAGATACGAAATAAACTAATGTTTTGCAGGCGGAATGCTACTAGTTGCGTGCCACCATTTCGCATAGATTTTTACCCACGGTGCGAGTCAACATCAGACGACAATCTATGGCAGATTCAACAAGCCCCATCCACTATGCCCAATATTCCAGGAACCATATCCACTCTTGGAGGTAAGCCTACTAGAATATCCAGCATACCCAATATTCAACTGAATACACCTCACTTCTTTAATATACCCGCTCCCTCAATATACCCACTCCCTTAATGTGTGAGGTTGTAAAATAATAATTTTGTGTTTTTTTGTTCCTATTCTCTAAACAATTATGCACCGTGTTACAACATCGATTTCTCATTTAATCCCTAATATGGCTATGGACTGCCCATTGCTTAAATCTCATTGACAACTGCAGGAAACCATCTTATTTATTATTATTTTTCATCCATATTTGGAATCGATCCCAAATGTAGTGTTAGATCGTTGCGGATGCGGACATTCTTTTTCTGGACGACGGCTGAATTTTGAATGTCGGATCTGACATCGAGAAGGGAAACTTCAAAATGTACGATGCGCGAAAGCAAATATCAATTTTGCACAAAATAACCATCAAATCGTCCAGGGCGACCACGTTGGTCTGGGTGGGATCGAAGTAATACGACTCGTCGAGATCCTGGTGAATGCCGAGGATAAAACTTTATAGCCATGTATGGGAGATCCCTCCAAATCCCACTATGTTTCCCCATAACCTGTCGGACCGCTGACTATCATGGTGGAGTTGTCTTTGATGGTATAATTGATTACAGGTCCGACGTGTTCCTAACGTTTTTGAAATATCGTCTCTACATAAGTCTTATATGAACTTGGATGCTCCAATATGCGACAGCCATTATATGCGACAAAGGTTGTGCACATCGTTTTTTTCTACCGTTTGTGATTTTCGTGACTCCATTAATTTTTGTGATAAATCATGCATATATTCAACCAGAGATATATTATACCTGGATGTTTCCTGTTAAATGTGTGTGAATTGTCTTGTTTCATAAATAGCGACGTGGAAGGCGATCTACACCGATTATCAGACGGCAGCGGTGTATGTGTGTCAGCGGGAACAGGAGGACGGCACCTGCGATCCTCAGTTCATTCGTGCCTCTATCATTAGTCGTACATGGGACATTGAGGAGGAGGAGCTGGCATTCCTGGAGGAACAGCTGGCCAAAGCGTGTTTGGATACAACCAAACTATGGAGAACTACACGCGAAAGTGAGTAATATCAAACAGAACCAATGACATGAAAGGAACCATGTACGTACTGAATCTGTTAACCCTACCCGTCCTGGCGGGGTCGTGGGGGGTGAGAGGGGAGAGGGGCATAATTCACTCCCCCCCCCCTACCAAACTTTCTGCACTATATCCGGAACGACAAAAATGGACGGCTGAAACTTCCTGACTTTATAGTTTATCATATGGGGGTCATTTTGAGCCTATTTGCATAATCCCCGAGCAAAGGATCATGGGTAAATTCAAGATGGCGGCACGTGAGGTACCAGAAAAGTGATGTTTTTGTCATATATTTTCAAAATTTCTGATTTTCCGCGATGAAAACTGGGCAAAAACTATTTTATTTCACATCACATTAATATTTACTAATTTATCATGTAGTTTTTGTGGAGAAATTGCATAAATAAAAAATCTGACAGAAAAATTGACCGAAAATGCTGTTTTTGAAAATAACGTCACTGTGACGTCATCAAAACGGCCATCTTGGAGGTTTGTTTTACATTTTCTGGTAGAGCTTGACCCAAGGGTATAGTGTGGTAACATTCAGGCCTCTAGCTCAAGGGGTAAGAAGATAATTAGTCCCCCCCAGGCCTGGACAGGTCCCAAAAAGCCCAGGCCAGAAAGGGTTCATCCTATTCGGTTTGATTTAGATCCCGTTGAACCCCATGATAGGGCAGCTTTATCTCCGGATAAACTGATGCTCATCGTCAGAGAGATTGACGACGATTTTCTTTATTCTCGTCCAGCTGGATTAGGTATATATAGGATAGAGGGTTGACACATTGGTCTGGTTTGGGTAGAGTTGTCTAACATTCGTTGGCCCTGGTCCACGAGAATGATTTGGGATATAATATCCCAGGAATGATCAATGTTCATTGACGTTACGTACAGGTACATATGACCTAACTTAAATTCTGCCTCAAAGCAGTCGCCACCCATGAAAATCAGACGGAGGATATAATTACACTTGGAATACAATTTGTATAGCACTATCATTTTATCATTTTTTTAATGTGTCTGTCGTTGATTCTATCACCAGGTGACTGTTTAACTGAAATAGATAGGCTACTCAACCCGGATGAGTAATATCCGTCCAAACTACGCACTCCACTGTCGCCAATAACAGGTAATGGACAATTTCCACTATAGTTCAAGTTAATACCTGGACAATGCTGATGGCAGCGGGCGGTGCATGTACGCCTGGCTGACCGCTTGAGCTCCGGTTCGATATACCGAGTGCATTCCTATGTCTTTAACCCAGAATATATATTTAATCGATAATAACTTGTATATTTTCGACCGGAGGTTGCCAGGGTTATCAAAAATGTAAGCTTGCTGGTCATTTCTTGGAATGGTTGGAATATTTATCATGTTATCATATTTACACCGGTTATCAATAGTTGAAACACCCGCTCCGTGTTATAAACATTGGGGAGAGATCACGAGAACAACACGAAGATAACGGTGGCCCACGTGCTGTGCACCAGTATCGCCGACACCGGGGCAGGACAGCCCTGTCCAAGGATTAATGTGGGATCTCCCCAGTATCATTATATGTATTAGAACTCCATATTGCTTTCGAAATTACTCCTATTCATTCAGCAACAAATATAGTCAAAGGTGACTGCAAAAGGGAGCATAGGCCTATCAACTGGTCCAGGGAGGGTATTTAGAAGTGGCAGTACATAAAAGAAAGACAACTGTATCGAAAATGTTTTTTTGTCGACGTACGTAGACTCTGCAATGGTACAAGCAAACTTGTATGACCCAAATATTCCTTCAAGTATTATTTTTCTCAAACAAATCTCACTTACTGAGAAATAAGCTAAACACAAATAACCTGACCGAAGTTGCACGTGTTATCTTAATTAAATTGTATACCTGGGTTCCATAGGTGCATGTGCATTCCCGACTGCTTGTAAGCCTTCTATGAATAATGAACAGCGGTATCCGCCTTTCTTCGCCAGTAAATTTAATGTCGGGTTACATGCTGTTTTTATCGAATGCCGATACTGAGTATGGAACAGGGAAATGTATCTCACATCAATGAGATTTGTGGTATAGCATTTGCGAGCTTGAAACATTTGAAATGGCTGCTACTGTTTTCTCTTCCAGGCAGAAAACTGATGTGGAGCGCAAGAGAAAAGATACATATTCTCTCCGCAGACTTGGCTAAATAGACCTAAACTCTGATGACGTTTTGTCCCTCTTACAATCACGTGATAGTGTGCATCCATTCGTCAACATGGCAGATGTCAATTATCCTGAAATCAACATCGCTCATATAAACTCGATATCAGTTTGGCAGCAGAAAGTACAGGTGCGGCAAGGCGTAAAGTCCTGTATGTAACCCGAAGCTCCAAATTAAAGGCTTCCAAGAATGTCAGTTCAGGTATCTCACCATGGCAATTAAATTCATGTCGCGTTACATGAGGGAGATGACCGGGTAATTGAATTATATTGTGATCCCCACCTGTCATCCAGTTGTCATGGATGTACATTGCATCATGTGATTGAAGTAGGGTGAGATGTCATCAGTTTTCAGACCTATTCTTCCGATGAAAGTTCTTTAAATCTGGCAGCCAATTTCGTGGTGGTTAACAATTCAGTTGCTCCTGTACCAGAAATACACAAACTTGGAGAGCATTTTTGTGTTTTAAAGCTGTCCTTTGTTCGCCAGGATGAGTATCTTCCGTATGTTTAAGACAATGCCTATTTGCATTTTGTTTGTGCCTATATCGAAGCTGTATAATTCAACTGTAAATTCAACTTTTGAGGGACGAAACGGGTTACAGATATACCGGTACATAGATGAGAGAAGAAATGATTTTTCTCAAATGCACTTATGCAGTATGTTGTTATTGAAGAACCTTGGTAAACAGCATCAAACAATTAATCTCAAATTATACGTCAAGATTAAGTATTTTATGCGAATCGAATGTTTTGTCCTACAATAACTAAGGACCCAATTTTTCAACCTGTTACTTCATGGCTGCATTTGTAAACATGTGCATAAATAAATGCATAAATCTACTTGCAGACTATAGTCATATTTTCCCAGAGTTTGGTTACTTACTTTTTTAAACGCAAAAGGTAGGATGAAGGGTGTAGCGTTACACTATCGTCAGTGGATACCGTACTCATAACAGCTATTATCACCTTTGTATATGAGAGTACAGCGACCAGCAGCTCCGATGATTGATCCCGGATCAAGTCCCGACCGGCACTTTCACCACCTGACCCGAACTTATCAAGGAAAATTCATCTTTTTTATTAATATTGCCAGGCGATATGCGATATGTAATCACATATTATGAAATCCGCGTGTTAAAAAACATCTATTCAATTAGCTACATTTCTGAGGAAGACAAGGTGAAAATCTGATTGATTTCCGTGAGTGACTTCTTTTGGCGGCCTTGACCATGGCCGACGGTAAATTCTCTCGCTCAACAACACGTGAGTAGTATATAAACGGATCTCGACCCTTATTGATCTACTTCCGACAGGGGGCGCCACCAGACTTGTGACCTTTGACCCCTGCGCATGCACACAATACCGGATATTAATAATGGCGCGCAGGGGTCAAAGGTCACTATCGGAAGTGACGTCACAAGACTGGTGGCGCCGCCTGTCGGAAGTAGGTCAATAAGAGTCCAGATCCCTTTTACAATAGCCGATATAAATATATTAATAATGTTGCACAGGGTCAAAGGTCACATACGGGTCACCTGACATTCCGGAGTTATCTCCCCCTAGTTCCCCTTTTCGCCACCAGGGTAACGAGGGACCTGGCCATAAATACGAGGGTCGTCACAGAGGTCATACGCAAATTGTTTAGGTCAATTATGTGGTCATGACCAGAACCGGAAGTGGTGCATCATGGAATAGAGTGCACTCAGAGGTCAAAGATCAATCCGACCCAATTTCACCTTATATGGGGAATCGGTTCTTAGCGATATGTATCACAAGTCATTCTCCGTGAATGGGTTTTGTCTACGTCAAAACGATCATATACAAATTCCCAAGGTCAATACGGCCCAATTAGCTCTTTCAAATGGTTAACTACGGTATTCAAAAAAAGAAACCAAAAATCACATTGTTGTAGGAAACAAACACATATTTTATTTTATAACAGACAACACAACATATATACAACTGTAAGTCTGGGCATAGATATTCATGTCCGTAATATAGGAGAAATGTCCGCCAGTGTCCGTCTGGTACAAATTCAATTGCATGGTTTTGTCGTATTTCCTCCGATGAACGATGCACGATCGGGCTGTGAGTTGTGGGGCGTCGGTGTTGTCATCATCCACGTGTTGGACTAAACTGTACACGACAATATTAACCTGATACAGGCTTTCCACGACATCCAGTTGTGATAACGGGACCCCGCGAAAGTGCTGTTTTTCCATGTTCTGTTCAGGTAAATATTGTTCCCAATAGCAGTTGGCCTTTCGATCACACTTGTCGTGTCGCGACTGGTTGAGATGTATAGCCAGGCAGCGAAAGAGGCATTTCCGATCGATGTACGGTCCATTACACCCACTCACTAAGGCGTACATGCCTTCTCTGTGTTTCAACCAGGGCGGTAAGTTGATCGGGGCCACGATGGGGTGGTCGATCATTTTAGTCACGTAAAACGTAACATTCGTCGTCATCTCCACCTGCCATTTGGTGTTGGGGCGTTGTTGTCGGGCCCATTCCAAATTATCCAAGGTCTCTAGTTTGTCCAGTACCGTGTCCAGGGATGGCCGATCCGTAAAGGTGAAGGGCTGGTAGAACACGAGGATATTGTTACTGGGGTAAACGTACTGGTGCTGGTCTGTCTCCTTCTCGACCCTTATTGCCCTACTTCCGACAGAGGGCGCCACCAGTCTTGTGACGTCACTTCCGGTTCCGGTCATGTGACCGGAAGTGCCCTTTTGCGCGCCATTATTAATATCCGGTATTGTGCGCATGCGCAGGGGTCAAAGGTCACGTGACCGGAACGGAAGTGACGTCACAAGACTGGTGGCGCCCCCTGTCGGAAGCAGGTCAATAAGGGTCGAGATCCAGTTTATATACTACTATCATATTCCGATCTTAGGAATACGATATGCAGATAGCTTCAAAATGGGCATAAGGTGTATGCATAGATACATCTCGATTTTGATAAAGGATGTGTGACGACAATATGGGAATGACTCCCTTGTATCTAATGTTAATCAAGGTGGATTGTTTTTTAATCCAAAACCTGCCGAATCAGATTTTCCTAGAAGTTTACATACTGAATAACAGCCTTGAAAAAATTGCGATGCTACGTTGGAGATATGATTGATCAAAATGTGCTCCGCAGCCTGATTTGGTATTTTTCAGGCATTTACCGTGAGGAATATTGGAAAGAACCACGAATGGTTTTAGTTTGAGGTGTCATATTTTTGCTACATGACAAAACACTTCATGAAAATGCTCCAAAATACCAAAATAAACCCGGGAGCACATTTTGGTCAATCATACCTCCATTTCTATGCAACTGAACATCTCAGTTTTTTCGCAGGGGATATTCCACTATGTGTACTTCCAAGAAAATGTTATTTGGTAGGTTTTGCAGTGAAACAAAAAATCGACTTTATTACTCTAACTCACCGAAGTTTTTAGTATGTAAACGTCACATATCCTTTACACAATGAGCTAAGAACAATGCCTTGGACTAAACGAGTAGCATGAAAAATATGATTTTCAAATGACCCCATATGGCCGCAATTTTGAATGTGATCATCAGATCTTGAATTTAAGGATATATGAATAGATTCAAAATGGGCATAAGATGTTAGGCTATGCTTAGAGAGTCATCTGTCATCTGTCATAAATTAGCGTAGTGAGCTAAGAATAGTTTCTTGAACTTTACGAGCAAGATGAAAAAGTATGATGTTCAGATGATCCCATATGGCCGTCATTTCGAATTTTTTCAGCATATCTTAAGTTGTGCTTAGATATCTCTCGGTTTGGAAACATTTGCACAGTGAACTAAGAATAATGCCTTGGACAAAACGAGTAACATGAAAAAGAATGATTTTCTGATGACCCTCATATGACCGCCATTTTGAATTTGACATCAAATCTTGATCTTACAGATCTATAAATATATTCAAAATGGGCATAAGCTGTCAAGGTATGCATAGATATCTCTCAGTTTGTATACATTTGCGCAATGATCTAAGAAGAATACCTTGGGCTATAGGAGCACGATGAAAAAAGTATGATTTTAAGATGACCCATATGACCGACATTTTGAATTTTGCAAGCATATCTTAATCTTGTAGAAAAACAAATAGATTCAAAATCGGCGTAAGATGCTAGGCTATGCTTAGATATCCCTAACTTTTTACAATGAGCTAATAATAATGCCTTGAATTATAGCCTACTAGCAACATGATAATGTATGATTTTCAGACGACTCCATATGGACGCCATTTTGAATTTGACCATCAAATCTTAATCTTAGGGATATTCATATAGATTCAAAATGGGAATAAAATGTTATTGCTGTGCTTAAAGATCCCTCGGTTTTGATAAATTTGCGCATTGAGCTAAAAATAATGCCTAAACTATACGAAAATCATGGAAAGGTTTGATTTTCAGATTGCCCCACATGTTCGCCATTTTAAATTACACCATCATATTTTAAGCTGCCATATCACTCACATCTAGCAATCACACAGCAGCCCATATACTGCTTCCACCTGTGGAAGTTCCACGAAACAGCCCCGTTCTGTGTGGTGTTCATAAAAGTATCATACAAGATAGTGATTAAACTAGAGGCTACAAAATTGAAACTTACAAAACTTACAAACTTAAAAAACTCTTCGAAGCGAGCTCTACTGAAAAATGCAACAATAAAAAACAACCTGGCTGTTTTTATGACGTTCTCGTGACGCCATATTCTAGGAAGACAATTTTTGACTGATCTTTGATGCGATTTCAAATTCATTTTATTTAAGCGTTGTACCCTAAATTGCAAAATATTTACAAAACATGCACAATGGTTGACTCGGAGGTCATAAATAGATCCAAAATGACTTATTATGAAAAGCTGGACAGTAATTCAAGTTTCAGCTCGGGGAAAAAAATCCCCCTTCCTCTCCGAGGCCAGATGAAGTTAAATAGCTTGTTGGAAAGAAAGCACTTCGCGCTAGAGTCATGATCTTACATGTAGTAAATATAATTAAGCCTACCACTGCACACGTGAAAACCCGACGGGTAATGTTTTATCAAGTAGACAATTTCACAGACCCATCCTCTTGTTATTGATGGCAGCATCCTTGGAGACACTGTAGGGAACTTCCTACCAAACTTTCTACTCTCTCTCCGGAACGAGAAAACATTGAGAGCCGACACTCTGTGACGTTGTATTGTGTCATTCGAGGTCATTTTGAGGCTATTTGCATACCCCCAGCAGCGAATGATAGCAGATTCAATGCGGAGTTTTTCTGCGAGAAAAGATGGGCCAAAACTATTTTATTTCACATCAGGGTAATATTTATTAATTTATCATGCAGGTTTTTTAAAGAAAACACACAAATAAAAAAGTCGGCAAATCTGACAGACAAATCGATCAAAAATATCTGTTGTGAAAATGAGTTACCAAAGCGGCCATCTTGGATTTTTTACATTTCCTGAGAGAGCTTGGCCCAGGGGTATAGTGTAGTAAGTTACAGTTCCTTAGCTCTAGCAGAGAATATTTGGGGGGGGGGGTAGACTCCCTTCACAGGTACCAGATATGGTTTACCCAACTACTAGGGTTGTTTCGCATAAAATGGATGCAAGTTTGAGAGTCAGGTAGACTTTATGGCTCTCACGAGTCTCCTCCAGAACAGATCATTTCCATGCGGATCGTCTGGCTGCTCCATGTATGACTGACTATGGAGCAACTCTGTAATATCGGCCGACAGATCTCCGGCGGATAAAGCCTCCATTTTCACCACAATCAGGATGTCTCTTCCCTTGTGTATGCCCTCCATACGAGCCATGTTCAGCTCGTACTCGCACCATTTGCTTTTCAGAAAGGTCCTAGATAACAGGACCACTGTTTTCCTGCTATTTTCGATAGCCCGCATGATGTTGTCTGTGACGTAAAGACCGGGAATGAAATCTCGTTTGTCGATACACAGCTTCAACCCCGCGTCTTTTTCTAGCTTCGGTATCGCAGAGTCAATGCTAAACCTCCGGTCAGAATCTTCATAACTGATGAAAGCATCGTGTGCGAATGAGTCAACATTTTCGCCCTCTAGCCTCTCGTAACCCGTTCTCAGTCTTCGATGTGCCATATAATACAGGAACCATCGGATCTTCCAGCGATATCGACGGAGAATTATTAACAGGATAACCACGAAGAGAATGGCCGCTGACACTGACAAGCCTGTGACCAGTGGTACTTCTGATATACACCTCTGCTTGAGATAAACTAATACTGCTGGAGTATCATTCAACAGTTGACGGCTGTCGTTAAATAATAAGCATAAAGTGTGGTTCCATAAATGAATTGTAACACGCGTCTCGGTCAGCCAGCGGACGAAATATTCGGTTTCACAACGGCAATACAGATGGTTGCCCTTGAGAGCCACACTAATATTGGCGTTTTCTTGCAGGCAATCAAGATCTTTCAGAAGAATTTGTGGTGGGGCATGGAGTGTATTGTAAAGGAGATTCAGACCACGTAGATTGGTGAGTGACGCTATGCTACCCTCCCAGGAGCTGATATAATTGTGCGAGAGGTCTAGATAACGGAGGCTGCGAAGACCAGAAAATAAGCCTGGTATGATGTATTCCAAGTTATTCTCTTCCATATTGAGAACCTCTAGGCTGGTGAGATTGGAGAAGGTCTTAACATCGAGCACTGGCCCAAGCTTGTTTCGTCCAATGATCAGATTCTTGAGACCTCTAAAATATGCAAAGAATGTTGGAGACACCAAAGTACACTCGTTCCCTGATAGGTCAAGATGCTCGAGTTGCTGAATGCCCTCTATTGGCCCATTCCAAATGGTAAAACGATTGTTAGAGATATCCATAGACGTGATGTGTGCTTCAGCTAAAATTATACGCGGAAGCACGATATCAGTTTTGAAGGATCGTCTCAAATAAACAGCTCGCAGATGCTTCGGCAACCTTAGCTCAGTAGAAGCATACGATTTTGAGGAAACATATCTATTGCTACCACTATTCGTGTATCTGTGAACGCCTTCAACAGCGCCTTCAATACCGACGGCGACACTTGAAATAGCTTGAAAACTGCCGTTGATAACGCGCAGGTTTTTCAGACGGAGTAGATCCAGTAAGTTTATTGGGGACGCCTGTATTCTGTTCCAGGATATTGAGAACACTCTCAACGACAGAGGCAACATTCGGATGCTGTCTGGTTCAATCTGAACAATTTTGTTATTGTCCAAATACAGTTCTTCCAGTCTGGTTTGACCAAGGTATTTGAGGTCGTCTGCCATTATGCTTGTGAAAATATACCCAGATTGTATCCGTTGACATATCAACTTTCGTATAGTTGTGTTCTGAAGTCCGTACGTGCTCTGTCCCATATTGTGTAACTCCAGCTTCAGGTTGTAGCTCATATCCATGGTATGGATGTTTGGCAAGTTGCAAAATGCTTCGGGGTGGATTCAGCGGAGATCACAGTGGGACAGATTTAGGATCCTAAAGCTCACATTCTTTAACACCGCAAACATGTCTTTTGTAATGAACTGAAACGATGGCGATCCAGACAAATCCAATATGTTGAGACGAACAAGATTGCCAAAACTCGCACCAAATGTCTTGTTTGAAACACCGTTGATACGAAGAATTTCCAAGGTCTTCATTTTCCCGATCGCAGTATCCGGGTAGTCGTCATCTTCTCCAATTTGATTGGATGTCAAACTCAGTTCGTGGAGACTTGACAATGGTAAGAATACGTTTACCGGAAGTTGTTTCCTGGATATGTTTAGAATGTTATCGCTAAGATGCAGTTTCGTAAGATTACTCAAACCAGTAAATGCACCCACTGCCATGAAGGAAATATAGAGATTCAAGCGAAGCAAGATCGCAAAAAGAATCATTAAGTAGCTGTTTAATGCTGTTGTTGTACAGATCAAGGTACACAGCTGCTTGAGGAATGTTATTCGGTATTGCCAATAGGCCAAGGTCGGAACAGTCCACGATTAAGTTGTTGGTACTCGTGTCATTTCGACAAGTGCATGGGACAGGGCACGTTTTGATCCGCAGTCCCACAAGCTTTGTCAGTCGGCCATAATTTGTAGGTTTTTGCTTCGCCCGCACCATTGCGGAACCAGCATCGTTGATGATCAATGCTTCGTTCACCTCTGTCGGACTTTTGGGTCTATGTTGCTCCTTCAACCTGGACCTTGTCTTCCATGGCGATACTGGGAATTCACGATTAGGATGTATTAATCTTCCCGCCACCAGACTTAACTGGATGACAATTACAGTCACCTTCCAATATTGAGAAAGTACAGACATTCCAACTCAGATTCGTAGATCAGCTATCTTAGGAAGGGTAATGGTGTCCGACTGAAAAATAGTAATAAAACAGTTAAAGTGGTAGTAGCGAGAGTTTTTTTACAGAAATATTCAGTTAATAACATAATGTGATGAAAGTTATTTGGTGCTTGACATCACCTTCATTTTCAATATCGCGTGCATTAAAGTAACTGACATTCTCTAGAAAACCATGGCGTTACATATATGATGTCACTTCCGGTGGTGTACTGCACGGGCTGGAATCCTGTTCAAAGATCTGACTGGTGACAGGTGTATTATTATGCCCCAATTAGGTGGTTGGGAAACGCTGTGTATTTACGTTGTCAGTGGAAACAATGCATATACAAAAGGCTTGTGACGTAATTACGGTAGGCGGAGCTTTGTGCGTCATTTTTTGCAATGGATCGACATTTTTCTCCCTTGTCTTATAAGAGAAGTCAGCGCACGCACATGTTTATTTAAACACATGTCTATCATCCTTCCATATTTAATCCCCGTGTTTACTAATTATGTGTAGAAACTATCCCAGTCACTCTCCCATCGTCAAAGTTTATAACCTCCAAAACTGTAACAACCCCTAACTGCATTGGGTCGACAAACATGACGCGCATGCATATTCATTCATAATCGACATTTGTCGAGACAGGAACATTTTATCTGCCTACTGGGGAGACGAAAATTGCATCCAATATATAAATCGGAGGGTGAACAGGTTAGATCCTAAACTATTTGACAAGAATATACAATACATAGCCCAATTTAGCTGTGAAATCCCTCCGCTCCTTTTAGTAACGGACCATGCTGATTATCTGACAAGCATGCGCACAAAAATGCGCGTCGCGATTTTAACTCGAATGCAATCAGAGGGTGTATGTGACAGTAGGCAGTGTACAATCTGATGTCAGGAGAATGATGTGATCATGCGTATGCTTCAGTTTGTCGGTGCGTACAAAATACGTATTTCCACGAAACTACGTTCATGTAAAAGTAATAAACGGAAATACACTGAAAGCTCTATTGATTTGAAACAATGGATGTGGAACAGAGAATTTTTTTTAGCACATACAAACCTGAATGCCAAATCTGGCACAATTCGGAGAAAATTTAATGTTGATCTAAGTTAATTTGAGGCTTCCGGTGACTTCGATATAAATACCTTCTCAATGAGAATATTCAGACCGCTCATGAATTGGAGTGATACACAAGAGGTGGGTAAAAATTGACGACGTCGGGTGACTAAAGAGCAACCATACGGTGGATTCTCGGACGTAGCCCGAGTATCTCAGGCGCGCTTTTATTGCAGATGTTCATGTGGAGACTATCCGACACCCAGCACAGGCTAAAGCGGAATTAGATACGATAGCTCGGGAGCTGTTATGATAGACCAGCTCAAACGACTAATCCGGTGTTAATGAGTGAGCATCCTAGACGTCTGATGGAGAAAACGCCTCAGCATGGGGTAAACCTGGTAAAAGCAAGATTACACAGAAAAACTAACCTGTAATGCCCGACGTCGTACGGCTTAAATTTATCACCAAGCTAGACTGAATTCAGGCTCATTTATCCAATGGTTAAATGAGTCTAAGGGCCATGGATTTATTTAATGATTTACCAACGCTGGCGTTCACGAAACATATCCCGTTTCCAAGACGCGGTCACCGCGAGCGCTGGTGAGGCGAACACTCGATCGCTGTCTGCCGGCGGTTTGAGATACCCATGTACAATTGGCCTTTTGCAGGGTTTTATGGAGCTTCGGTTACAACTTCGAATTCGGGTCTGACGAGAGATCACGATCTTCAGTCTTCGGTAAGACTGAGCCTGGGATCGTGTGTATCCATTCTCAGCTTACTTTATGCAACTGCAAGAGGGAATTTTCAGAAATCAATACCACGTGACTAAAGCCTACCGACGTAACCCCAACGTAACCCATCCTTTTCGAGTCATGTGATGTCCTACTTGTTCAAAATTACAGATCTACCACGCCTCTTGAATGATACGAAAGTTATTCATACCTATATGTTTTGTAAGCCCAGGCAATATCTTTTTTCCGAAGTGGTATGAAAACCTGCAATTTATTAGGTTTCTCCAGTCTATTCTCCGCTGGATGAAGGCCGAACAGAATCCGGTAAAGTAACGGATATCGCTCCGCGATAATGGAGACACACGATTCGCAAGCCATCTTATGGATGGCGAAGTGTACGCAAATGCGCGACTTCACTGAAGCAAACAGTGGAAACGGTTCTCAATCCTCTCACAAACTTCCTTATAATTAGTAGATTGTGAGTCACACGTAAAATAGCTGTCTGAGAAGCAGAACAGAAGATGTTACATGTTGGTCCTCATGTTCACATTCGAGTGAGTGAGTGAGTGGTGAGTGAGTGAGTGAATATGAAATAACGTCGTTTTCGACGCTATTTTGTTTCCTATTCTAAAGCACACAGGTGAAATGACAACGAGAAGCAACACTTATACTACGTATGGGGAAACACACAGACCGAAAACAATGGAAAGGAATTACACGAGGACAGTATAATATCCACATCACATATGACAATTCATGAAATCTGAGACAAGAAGGGAAATTAATATTTAAATACCTGCATGCTCGATAGAAGCAGCAGAAGAAGCCGGCATTCAATGTCTTCGTGAGTGCCTTGTTAGGACTGTGCGCATAGAGTCCGCCTATCCAGGACACAGAAAGTCTTCAGAGCAATTGAATGTGTCGAATTTATTTTTAATATATAAATAAATCTCAACTTCCGTGTTGCATTTAATGTGCAATTGAATTTTACTCTCTTTATAATCAATATTCTGACGTCAGTATCGGATTAAAGAAACGCTGGGGTTTAGCTAAGACATATGAACTCACCTACTATTCTGTCCCAAATACAAGTGTCAAATTTCTCATTAACTATTCTACCATCGTTCGAATTTCCGCGTCCATGCTCATACACCTAATTCGTATGTCAGCATTACATGTAGCACTAAATTCAAGGAAAATCAAAATTGTGTATAACCATTGTCCAACAGGAGAGAAGCGGTCAACATGCAGTTTTAATGATAATATCAGGGCGTTCAAAAATATCAAATCCGTATCAGTGATCAGTATGCTTAATCCATAGGAGATTCGTTTTATGTCGTTATATAAAAATTCATATATGTCACTCACGCTTTGATTGTGAGTGTTCATATGAACACCATGACGATCTGGCACGCTACGCTGGTATTTTGCTATCAGCATGCGACATCTATCAGTTAAGGAGACGATAAAATAAGGTTGAATTTTGGCCTATACCACGCCGAATGCAATCACCACGTCACAAAAATCAATCAACCACGTCACATTGATCAACGTGTGGTATTACGTTCCACGGACTATCTGTCAATCTATCATCAAAATTATGGGTGAGACTTTAAAATTCAATTGAAACGACCATTAACATTCACTGGATTGTGATCTATCGCACTATTCGATATAACTACACAATTTAAAATTACCGAAGAGGGTAATGCATACGTGTATTGTTCATTATGCGAGGATACTGGTAATAGCAAAGGACCCCTCCTAAAGCGAGTTTACCTCAGTAGTGGAAACAGAAACATAAATCACTATACACGTGGTAAGCGGGCATGATTTTTACCGAATCCTACAACAGTTACACTCTATCTAATACGTTATTCTTTCCTATTCTGATGGAAGAAGCTCAGAGTACTCCGAAAAAGACGTGGTTCATATTCGGAAAGAAAATTGCTAGAAGTGAAATTGTATATTTCTGCCAAGTGAACATTAGGACTATATATCCATAATTATTACTAGAATAATATCACAGTCTGTCACGAAAATACCAATCTCTTGACTGCGCTTTTAACTAGTAGTTTCGGCTATCTATTTCCAAATCGACGAATTAATTCCAACGAGAAATAGGCCTGTACTCAAATAAACTATCCTCTCCCTATATAAGTTAACCCACCGCAAGTGCCCTTCATTCGATGATCCATCGACGAGTAAACACTTCAACTACCGCAACAATATGACGGGGCGATTCTATATATGATATATATCGCGGGGATCGTGCCAAACATTAAACCCAACAGAGAGCGCTATTTAACGATATAACAGATTATACGTCAGTTGCATCTACCGCTGAGCGGGCTAGATCCAGACTTAATCTCGAGTGACAACAACTCAAAACGATACCTCGAAGTGAAGAGGACACTTTGATAAAGAAATCGCTAGGGGTAAGAATGTCTCAGGATAAAGCATCGACAAATCGTAAGACGAAATCATCTAAAACTCAAAGACAAAAAGCGATAAAAAAGAAAGTCCACCAAGACGATATATATCAAGAGGAAGTCGGTTAAACGGAATATATTTCAGTAAGGATGATATAATTCCTATCTTCGAGTTACGGTGATATAAAACCGCAAGAACATCCTTTATTCAGCCTTCCGCCTACACAAACGGCTTTCGAGCGAGAATATTACATTTCATACGGACCACAATCTCATACAACCGACGGGGGATCGGTGAAGTTTTCCGTTCGAGGTTGGGGAGTATATCTATCTGAAACGCACCATATTGCATCTGAAATATAAGATAGTGCACGAAGATGATACCCCCAGATGAGAACGTCGGTCCGATAAATCTTTTATTGCATCCACGTTGTCCCAAACTGATCCCTCCATACAGGAGAAATTTGAACGCGATGCTAAAACGGCCTTTTTGATGCTAACGGCTATATTAATAATGCCTCATGTCTCATGGTTCGTGCCCAAAAGATTAAAGAGAGCCGTGCCGCCGAGTTGCAAAGACTGATTATCACGCCTCACATTAGATAATTGCGACGTCAGCATCCGGATGTACAGAGTTCCGACTGCATTTACTCTCATGTCATCTGAGGACAGCCCCAACTAAAAACAAATCGTACTCAATGATGTATACCTCAAAGCTCTAGGACTTCTAGGACACATGAACACCCTCGAGAGGACGACCGCCAAATGTTCGTTTATGAGAAAACAGGTCAAGACAGCGTCTATTAGCAGAGGACAAGTAAGCTACGTATGGGATGATATTCCCTCTCGTTTAGTCGTAGGTTTTATCTCCGCCGAAGCCACATCCGGACCTACCAGAAGAATACGCTAAACTTTCAACACTTCTCTCTATCTACCATCTGTGTTTATCTAAACGGAGTGAGCGTACCTCATCGACCGTTCACGTCTGCATATGACGTTGAAACTGCAGCATTCTCTCAATGCATCCCCGCTTACTTGAGTGAGTCACCATACCATCGATTTGTAAATCTGACTCTATCGAATTAATTGACATTGAAAAAGATACATTACTCATTATTCTACTGTATACATTTCGAAAAAGATTGACGAGAAAAAGCGCTGGGTTTGTGGGCATTCCTAAAATCTAATGGTGATAAAATTAAACAATGGATATAGAAGGGCACGCTTGTATTCGAAGGTAACTCCATTACTCAGTCTCATATCGTGGACTTGAGAAGAGATGCAATTCTCTCCAGAAATGGAACTCACTCTGTCGGAAGTGACAAATTCTTTCAAGGACTTTACAAACCACACGATAATAGTGGTTCTCTAATGGAGAGCGAGGAAATCTAATGCGAGAAGAATGTTGGAATTCAGCGCAAATAGGAGAAGGATCTATATACGTCAAAGGAACATCGTCGAAATCATCGGAAAAACGACCATCGATAACAAAAAACATGGCTTAGATTTAGTTGTTAACTTGAAATGTATACTCACCATGTTTGATATTATGAATAAAATTTTGATATTTGTAAAAGACAGCTGTTAAATATGTATTTCGAATTTTCAATCCTAATGGGGCACTCAGTAGCCAGTCGTCATCCTATGCAATTGCTCGCGTTCTTAATCGATATAACATTTTCTTACAACAAAAATTCGAGCTGCCATGAAAGGAAAATGGTCTATCCGTTGTCCTGTCGAACACAACGCCAAGTGCGCCTGCTCGTACCCCGCACACTCCGGTATTCAAGCGATGAATGATGCAAGATTCGAGCTTCGTCTTACAATATATATCAGCAGACACATGAACGAAAGCTCCGTCAGAAGCTACAACAGGGAATGTTCCTCAGCTAAAAAAAACACACAGCGAAACACTGTCCTACGGGACAGCATGAATATCCATCGCGCAGCCTGGTGCCTGCAGTTGTTGTACCTCTCCAACTAAGCCCTATATTTACCAGGACCGGATCCGAGTGGAACATTCTAGCCTCGACCAATCCCCATTGCTGCACAACTCAACTCGAGCAAGTTATCCTCTTTTGGTTTCATATCTAATTCGTTTTCGTTATTCAGCCACTGTGTCTTTCAGTTTCAAATAATTAGCCCCGACTGAGATGTTTGTCTCAATACACAACTGATATGCTGCAAACTGTCGAACTGAACACTGTTTGAAGCGCGGTATCGCGTGAGGTGCGCGTGCAACGAGACGTTGCTGGGAGTTACGAAAACTGTTAATGTATTCACTAATGTTTTTCCAAGGATACAAGAATTAAACCGAAGAATTTGTTCGTCTCACATTTAATTTCTTCTTTTATTTAATTATTTTAATTTTAATGATTGACTGTGAATTTCTTTACGTTAACTAGGGTATGAACTTGAAAAAGTTTGCGCAAACTTTGTATGATCTGTTACGCTGAATCATACATTTTGCACTGTGGTATTTAATGAACGTAATAAAATCACATTAAATCCTTGAATAACTTCCTGGATGTTTGAAGATTGTGAGTATCTTGTCTTTTCCTAATATGAGAGGTCGTTTAGATCCGAGGCTTGCAAACTTACCCATTTTCAGCCGGTCCGTTCGCAAGGATATTTTCATACCACATCACTCGATCTTTGTAACTGAGTCAGGATATCAGTGGATATATCCGCGAATGCTATCATATCTTCTTCGGTCTTGTCTTGTCGGCATCATTGGAAACTGTTGACCGCTTCTCTCTTGCAGGAAACTAGCCTATGTTTATGTATACTATGATTGTCTTTTTTGAAGTTGGTGCTAATACTGTTAAATGGATATTGAATAGGCCTTTGGATTATGGACGCGGATATTCTTTAATGGACGACGGCTGAATTATGAATGACGGACTAGACGCTTGTATCCCGTACAATTTACATAAAGTCACAAAATCAGCTAGTGAGATAGTTCCAATTTTTTTATCTGACGCTGTTCTGTTTAGAACGAGATAAATCCAGGAAATTGTAATCATCTCTTTTGTCATAAAGTCGACCAGAGAGAATGGCCGCTTCATTTTTATAGAGATATAGATCTAAATATGGTGTGCCTGTAGGGCTATCTGTAGTTTTCTCCAAATCCATTGAAGGTGGATATATATCCTTCACTGCGTCGTTTATATAGTGATTATCCACAGCGAGAAGGTCGTCTATATAGCGTTTGGTGAATGAGAAGAAACGGGCGTTGAATGGATCGGTTTATGAAAGCGCCTGCATATTGTCATATTCATAAGAGAACAGATATAGGTCAGCTAACAGGGGTGTACAATTAGTACCCATTGGAATATCCATATGCTGTTGATATATTATGTTGCCAAATTTCACCTAGGTATTTTTGATCAGAAATTCAAGCAACTCTATAAACAAAGAAACATCCCATGAATGATATCTCTTGCATGTAGTAGAGGTAAAGAATGCTTTATGGCTTCCAACGTTAAAATATCTACGATCAGCTTTCCTAAACACAGATACTATTACTGAATGTAGACGGGCAATAAGGTCCTGATGAAGTATTGCAGTATAGAGAGTCGAGAAATTCCATGTGGATACATGTCTGTACGGTATGTGACCTTTAGTATCAAGTTTTTCCGTCAGACATTTTGAGTTGATCGATATCCACATACATTCAACGCCAGAGTTTTTAGAAATAGTGGCACAATACCTTTTCCCAACATGCTTTTACCTCCTGCAGGGCCTTCGGCAACAGGGTTGAAAGAAGCTAGGTGGTGCAGCTTCTACAACCAGCTATGAATATAGCTTTGTATGATGACTAATGCATTTATGGGAGTCCAGTATACTTTTAGTATGTCGTTATGATTGGTTGGAAGGCAAATACTTCTTTCTCTGAGAAACGTTTGGTGATTATTAAATAAATCATCAACACACATAATGAATTCAATCGTGTCAATACATTAGTGGTTTCATTCGTAAATATAGCCGACAAACTCATATATCCATCACATTTACAAATATCAGCACGATTAAAACACAGCTTTCTGCAATTAATAAATGATATGATAACAACGGTAATTGCTGATGGGGTGTATAATGTTTGGAAGCTCGTCGAAAGCAGCAGTAAATAAATACATGTATTTCTGGTTCAATTGTACGTGATATTACACGACCAGTAAATCCCTTCGCATGTGTGTCTTCAAACGGACTAAGCTATGTTTATTTAGAATTAACATAACTTCCATTACCACCTCGTTACGTGTACTTCGCAAATAACGACAGCACAAGTGGAAGAAGGTTCTTTATGGACTTAACTATGACAGTATTAAATTCATTGTACCATCCTAGTATTAATGTAAGTTCACAGATACTTCAAAGTTTATATCACAAGGTTATGTATTTTAATCTGGTCATAGCTGGCGTTCTGATAACTGGCGATGATGGAGCACACCTAGCGTTGCCGCTGTACTGTACCTAAACTCTACATCAGCTAAATCTATCCGAAACTACGAAGCACTGTGATATGGACAATATCGCATGGAAACCAGAATTTATTGGACACTAGGGCTCTAGGAAAGTGCTCTTCTCACATGAAAACAAAGGTACGCTACGCGCTTCTCCGTGACCAAATAAGCTTGGCATATATAAAGTTGTTGGTAAATATACAAGTATAATCAGGCTGAGCGGAGCTGAACAGCTAGACAGCTAAACTGCAGAAGGGAATGATATTTTTTTCTTGCTGAATCACAGACAATTCCGAACGTGTTCCAATGTACAGGTTTATTGTCAGCAATATCCAGCCTGTCCAAAAACAGAATCCGAAATTTAAGGAATATACATGTCTATACTTGCAGTGTAATAATCGACGTCTTTCTGATCTTACAGACCAGATTGTATCTGTTCATCACTGAACCAACCATTCGATCGTATCTTGGAAATGCGATTGAAAATATCAGATTTGAAAGTAAAATCTGCTTGTGAATAGTCACAGGAGGAAAAATTATACACAATTTGTCACGAAATATGCTGAACATGTCAGACGCAGACCACAAGGAACAGTATGTCGACATTGACCAATACAAGAGCGATTTGGCGAACAATTTGAGCAGTCTTTTCAACAGTAGCAATGAAAACAGCCATATACTAGACATTTCCATCGGCATATTTGGCTTTATTGTGACATGCATTGGTATAATTGGGAATTTGTTTCTTATTGTGACTATTTTACGACTCAAATGTCTGCGAACCTCACTTACGTATATTATATTGTTGAGTCTGACGTCTGCAGATACAAATGTGTGTTTCAGTTGGTATTTGTTCCGAATACCCGAAATGCCGGATGCAATTTACAAACTGACCTATGTCAACATACTTTCGACGGCCGGGCTCAGTGCTTACCATTTGGCTCTGTTTTCTTTGGTGCGTTACCTGACTCTTCTAAAGCCGTTCTTTGCCAGACGTCATTTGACAGCCAGTAATGTGGCGTGGTTATGTGTTATTCTTTGGATTCTACTGTATGCGTACAATTCAACGGCTAATTTAGTGGCAGGACGGAGTGATTCTACGTGTATATTCAAGGAGAATAGCGGAGTTTACGTCCTCGTGTATTTCATTCTATGTTTCTTTATCCCATTGGTTGCCATCGTTTCGCTCCACGGAATTAAAGTCTATAAGCTTAGCAAGACATTGGTCAACTCCGAGAACGAAACTTCGAGAAAACCTGTTTCTGGACGAGCTGTGTTGGCAATAAGTTTAACCTCTGTTTTGTTCTTGACACCCTGGGAGATATATGTGATTATTGTCTATACATTTCAGGTCCAACTATCACCTTTGGCTTCAGACATTGGAGGTCACACTGTAAATTTTATTTACCTTAATAGTGCCATCAACCCTTTCTTGTATTTCTTCATGTCACCAACTGTAAGAAAAAATGCGGTTTCGTGTGCTTCAAAGCCCAGTCAAACTGTGAATAGTTTACCAATGGATGTTTTTCACACACCAAACGCTAATGGATCACAGAGGTAAACCGGTACACATAAGTTAAACGAGACGTGTTTGTAGATAAACAAGAAATATTTAATTCCGCATAAAGGGATACACCTGATCTCATTGGTCGATTATGTCGAAGCTGCCTGCATGTTTTTAGCTAATATCAATGCTGTATACAAGATGTATTACGTGTGATTCATTAATTATTCGAACATACTTCCAGTCCGTCTCAATGTTAAAGCATTGTACCGAAAGTGGTGTTGAATTCCCGATAAACACCGGCGAACACCTGCAGAGCTGTGACGTTGTCGGCTGGTGGAGGTAACTATAGTGAGCGCACGCGTAATAGATACTTTCCTGCGGTTTTCAACAATGTTCGTATCGACCAGCTGGGAAGTGACGCCTCATTCAAGAATTGTTTTGATCAATGTGTAATTTAATAGTATTTCGTAATGAATATTCGATTTGTGCATGTCCGAGTCGAAATAAAGACCTCGGAAGTCGGTTTCAAATTTCCGAGATAAACACCAATTGGCCTTCGTCTTCGCATCTTATTTAAAGTCGAATTATTGGAGACGCTCATAATTAATATATTAATGAATATTCGCTGGTGAGATGGATGTAAAGTGGAGCTGGAGAAGGATATACGGTATAGCATAAAATATAGAGAGAAATGATATCAGAATTAGTCTACGTCTTGACAATGAAGCCTCAACATGACAAGTGTACCTGATCAGACATCAATTTATACACCAACTGGGAACTATCACAACCATGAATCAACTAATAATATCAGAACATCCGCATAAGCACAAACGTGAGACTCAATCTATGGCTCACTTAAGAGCATCAGAACATCCATTTACTATGATAGTCAGCGGCCCGACTGGTTGCGAGAAGATATTCCAGGGAGAGGATACTATCATTCACTAACCTAGACTATAAGCGGGAGTTACAATTTTCTTCAGTAAAAGTTCAACTTTTCATCCGTGTTAGCATGTCATCTCGACTAAATTTAAACGGTGATTTTGTGTCACTTGTGTCAAAAAACAGTGCTGAGCAAAGACAAGCTCTCTTAAGTCGGTTACTCCTTCTCAAATGGCAGCACTGTTCGAAATATCTCTAAACATAATTCGGGGGTCAATACCTCTAACAACTAGAGATATAACTCATCTGAGATCGTATCAAACAGTCATTCAATCTCTCGCTGTGAACAACCTGAATAAGAAGTCTATTATACCGAAACTTCCTACCCTAGTCGTCCTACTTGTCGAGCAGATACTACCCGTAATCAATGGCACGAGAACAAATATATGTAGGTTTATTGTTTTGGTGAGAAATTTAAGCTGTACGACCTGTGGCATTACAGGTAAGTTTTTCTAGGTTTCTTACATTTACCAGGTTACCCAATGTTGAGGCGTTTACTTCATCAGACGTCCAAGATGATCATCCATTAACATCAGACGAGTTGTTTGAACTGATCTGTTATCACAGCTAGCGTGTTTAATTCCGCATAAGCCGGTGATAAGGGCCGTGTGGATACTTCGTAGTCTCCACATGTACACCTGCAATAAAAGCGCGGCTAAAATACTAAGGCTACGTCTGAGAGTCTACGGCAATCTCGGGCCTGAATGTTAGGTGCCGTGGGATGCTTTCCCGTAGAGTCATATGGTTGCTTTTAGTAGCTTTCCCATCTCGTGCATATCGCCCCAATTTACTATTAAAGGTGGAATATGATTGTTTGTTAGTGGATGTTAATGATGTTACCACACCATCGATTGTAAGTCCGATTCTATCGAATATGTTGTTGAAGAAGACGGCATTGAGAAAGATATATCACTTAATATTCTACTGTACACATTTCCAAAACGATTGAATGAAAAAGTGGTGGGTTTATGGACATTCCTAAAAACAAATGGTGATAAAATTAAACGATTGATATAGAATGGCACACTTCTATTCGAAGGTAAATCCATTACTTAATCTCATATCGTGGACTTTATAAGAGATGCAGTACTCTGCAGAAATGGAACACCCTCTGCCCGAAGTGACAAATTCTTTCACGGACTTTACAAACTACACGATCATAGTTGGTTTGATATCTAATGGAGAACGAGAAAGTCTAATGCGAGAAGAATGTTGAAATTCAGCGCAAATAGAAGGATCTATATACGTCAAAGGAACATCGTCGAAATCATAGGAAAAACGACAATCGAGAACAAAAACATGCCTTAGATTTAATTGTTAACTTGATTGCTAAATTGTTAAAATTGTTAATTGTTAAATGTATACTCACCATGTCTGATTTTATGAATAAAATGTTGATATTTATAAAAGACAGCTGTTAAATATGTATTTCGAATTTTCAATCCTAATGGGGCACTCAGTAGCAAGTTGTCAGCCTATGCAATTCTCGCGTTCTTAGTCGACATAACATTTTCTTACAACAGTAATAGCACAACAATTCGAGCAGCCATAACAGAAAAATGGTCTATCCGTTGTTCTGTCGAACACAACGACAAGTGCGCCTGCTCGTACCCTGCACACTTCGGTATTCAAGCGATGAATGATGCAAGATTCGCGCTTCTTCGCATAATATATATGAGCGGACATATGAACGAAAGCTTCTTCAGAATCTACAATAGTGAATGTTCCCTAGCTAAAAAAAACACACATACACATCAGCGAAACACTGTCCTCTGTGGTACAGCATAAATATCCATCGCGCAGTCTGTTGCCTGCAGTTGCCGTACCTCCCCAACTAAGCCCCTATCTTTACCTGGACCGGATCCGAGTGAAACATTCTAGCCTCGACCAATCTCCATTGCTGCACAACTCAACTCGATCAATATCTCCTCTTCTAGTTTCATATCTAATTCGTTATTCAGTCATTGTGTCTGTCGATTTTCAAATAATTAGCCCCGACTGAGATGTTTGTCTCCATACATAACTGATTTGTTACAAACTGTCGAACTGGAAACTATTTAAAGGGCGGTACCGCGTGAGGTGCGCGTGCACCGAGACGTTGCTAAGAGTTACGAAAACTGTTAATGTATTCACTAATGTTTTCCCAGTGTTACAATAATTAAACCGAAGAATTTGTTCGTCTCACATTTAATTTCTTCTTTTATTTAATTAGTTTAGCTTAATTATTTTTATTTTAATGATTGACTGCGAATTTCTTTACGTTAACTAGGGTATGAACTTGAAACAGTTTGCGCAAACTTTGTATGATCAGCTACGGTGAATCATACATTTTGCACAGTGGTATTCAATGAACGTTAAAAATCACATTAAATCCTTAAATAACTCCCTGGATGTTTGAAGTTTGTGAGCATGTCTTTTCCTAATATGAGAGGTCGTTCAGACCTGAGGCTTGCAAACTTACCCATTTTCAGCCGGTACGTTCGCAAGGATATTTTCATAGCACATCACTCGATCTTTGTATCTGAGTCAGGTTATCAGTGGATATATCCCAGAATCCTATCTTATCGTCTTCGGTCTCCCATTCAATTTATATAATGTCATAAAGTAAGCTAGTGAGATGGTTTCACTTGTTGTCATCTTACGTCGTTCTGTTTAGAACGTGATAAATCCAGGAAATTGTAATTATCTCTTTTGTCATAAAGTCGATAAGAGAGAATGCTCGCTTCATTTTTATAGAGATATAGATCTAAATATGATGTGCCCGTAGGGCTATCTGTCGTTTCCTTTGAATCAATTGAAGGCGGATTTATATCCTTCACTGCGTCGTGTTTTTTTTGCGATTATCCACAGCGAGAAGATCGTCTATATAGCGTTTGGTGAATGAGAAGGAACGGGCGTTGAAAGGATCAGTTTTTGAAAGCGCCTGCATACAGTCATACTCACAAGAGAACAGATATAGGTCAGCCAACAGGGGTGCACAATTAGTACCCATTGGAATACCCATATGCTGTTGATATATTGTATTGCCAAATTTCACATAGGTATTTTTGATGAGAAATTCAAGCAACTCGATAAATGAATGATATTTCTTGTATGTAGTAGAGATAAAGAATGCTTTATGGCTTCCAACATTAATATATCTACGATCAGCTTTCCTGAACATAGATACTATTAATGAACTTAGACAGCCAATAAGGTCCTGATGAGGGATTGTAGTATAGAGAGTCGAGAAATCCCATGTGGATACATGTCTGTACGGTATGTGTCCTTTAGCAGCTAGTTCATCCGTAAGACAGTTTGAGTGTTTCAATATCCGAAATACTGACGCAATATCTTTCCCAAAATGCTTTTACCTCCTGAAGGGCCCTCGTCAACAGGGTTGAAAGAAGATAGGTGGTGCAGCTTCTAGAACCAGCAATGAATATAGCTTTGTATGGTGACATGCATTTTGGGAGTCCAGGATACTTTTATTGTGTCATTATGATTGGCTGGAAGACAAATACCTCTTTCTCTAATAAATATTTGGTGATTATTAAATAGATCTTCAACACACACAATGACTTGAATCGTGTCAATACATTAATGGTTTCATTCATAAATATAGCCGACTAACTCATATATCCATCACATTTGCAAATATCAGCACGATTAACACACAGCTTTCTACAATTAATAAATAAAATGATAACAAGGGTAATTGCTGATGGTGTGTCTAATGTTTGGAAGCTCGTCGAAAACAGCAGTAAATAAATGCATGTATTTCTGGTTCAATTGTACGTGATATTACACGACCAGTAAATCCCTTCGCATGTGTGTCTTCAAACGGACTAAGCTATGCTTATTTAGAATTAAGATAACTTCCATTATCACCTCGTTACGAGTACTTCGCAAATAACGACAGAAGGTTCTTTACGGACTTAAGTAGGACAGTATTAAATTCATTGTACCATCCTAGTCCTAATATAAGTTCACAGATACTTCAAACTTTATATCACAAGGTTATGTATTTTAATCTGGTCATAGCTGGCGTTCTGATAACTGACGATGATGAAGCACACCTAGCGTTGCCGCTGTACTGTACCTAAACCCTACATCAGCTACATCTATCCGAAACTACGAAGCACTGTGATATGGACAATATTGCATGGAAACCAGAATTTATTGGACACGAGGGCTCTAGGAAAGTGCTCTTCTCACATGAAAACAAAGGTACGCTACGCGCTTCTCAGTGACCCAATCAGCTTGGCATATATAAAGTTGTTGGTAAATATACAAGTATAATCAGGCTGAGCGGACCGGAACAGCTAGACAGCTAAACTGCAGGAGGGAATGATATTTTCCTTGCTGACTCACAGACAATTCTGAACGTGTTCCAGTGTACAAGTTTATTGTCAACAATAACAAACCTGTGGAAAAACAGAATTCGAAATTTAAGGAATATACACGTGTCTGTACTTGAAGCGTAATAATCGACGTCTTTCTGATATTACAGACCAGATTGTATCTGTTCATCACTGAACCGACCATTCGATCGTATCATGGAAACACAATTAAAAATATCAGATTTGAAAGTAAAATCTGCTTGTGAATAGTCACAGGAAGAAAAATTATACACCATTTGTCACGAAATATGCTGAACATGTCAGACGCAGACCACAAGGAACAGTATGTCGATATTGACCAATACGAGAGCGATTTTGCGAACAATTTTAGCAGTTTTTCCAACAGTAGCAATGAAAACATTGACATACTAGACATTTCCATCGGCATATTTGTCTTTATTGTGACATGCATTGGTATAATTGGGAATTTGTTTCTTATCCTGACTATTTTACGACTCAAATGTCTACGAACCTCACCTACATATATTATATTGTTGAGTCTGGAGTCTGCAGATACAAGTGTATGTTTCGGTTGGTATTTGTTCCGAATACCCGAAATGCCGGATGCAATTTGCAAACTGACCTACGTCAACATACTTTCGACGGCCGAGCTCAGTGCTTACCATTTGGCTCTGTTTTCTTTGGTGCGTTACCTGACTCTTCTAAAGCCGTTCTTTGCCAGAAGTCATTTGACAGCCAGTAATGTGGCGTGGTTATGTGTTATTCTATGGATTCTACTGTATGCGTACAATTCAACTGCTAATTTAGTGACAGGACGGGCTGGGACTAGGTGTAAATTCAAGGAGAATTTCGGAGTTTACGTCCTCTTGTATTTCATTCTATGTTTCGTTATCCCATTGGTTGCCATCGTTACGTTCCATGGAATTAAAGTCTATAAGCTTAGCAAGACATCAGTCAACTCCGAGAACGAAACTTCGAGAAAAACTGTTTCTGGACGAGCTGTGTTGGCAATAACTTTAATCTTTGTTTTGTTCTTGACACCCTGGGAGATATATGTGATTATTGTCTATACATTTCAGGTCCAACTATCACCTTTGGCTTCAGACATTGGAGGTCACACTGCAAATTTTATTTTCCTTAATAGTGCCATCAACCCTTTCTTGTATTTCTTCATGTCACCAACTGTAAGAAAAAAGGCGTTTTCGTGTGCTTCAAAGCCCAGCCAAACTGTGAATAGTTTGCCAATGGATGTTTTTCACACACCAGACACTAATGGATCACAGAGGTAAACCGGTACACATAAGTTAAACGAGACGTGTTTGTAGATAAACAAGAAATATTTAATTCCGCATAAAGGGATACACCTGATCTCATTGGTCGATTATGTCGAAGCTGCATTCATGCTATTAGCTAATATCAATGCTGTATACAAGATGTATTACGTGTAATTCATTAATTATTCGAACATATTTCCAGTCCGTCTCAATGTTAAAGCATTGTACGGAAAGTGGTGTTGAATTCCCGATACACACCGGCGAACACTTGCAGAGCTGCGACGTTGTCGGCTGGTGGAGGTAACTATAGTGAGCGCGCGCGTAATTGATACTTTCCCGCGGTTTTCAACAATGTTCGCAATGACCAGCTGGGAAGTGAGGCCTCATTCAAAAATTATTTTGATCAATGTGTAAGGCATACACTAACATATTTTAGCTATTTTAATAGAATTTCGTAATAAATATTCGATTGTGCATGTCCGAATCGAAATAAAGACCTCGGAAGTCGGTTTCAAATTTGCGAGATAAACACCAGTTGGCACTCGTCCAGCAATTTAGAGATACGAATCATCTGAGATAGTATCAAACAGTCATTCAATTTGAGCGATATGCTAGAGGTGGGAAAAATTGGCCATATGACTCGACAGGAAAGCATTCGTCGACATCTAACATTCAGACCCGAGAATACGATGGTTTCTCGGACGCAGCCTTAGTATCTGAGCCGCGCTTTTATTGCAGCTATTCATGTGGAGACTATAAATCTCTCGCCAGTTAAACTGTGAACAAGCTGAAGAAGAGGACTATTATACCGACAACTGAGCAGATACTACTCGTAATCAATGGCACGAGAATAAATATATGTAGTGTTATTGTTTTGGTGGGAAATTTAAGCCGTACGACGTCGGGCATAATTTGCAGGTTAGTTTCTCTGGGTTATCTTGCATTTACCAGGTTACCTCATGTTGAGGCGTTTACTCCATCAGGCGTTCACGCTGATCTGGCATTACAGCTCCCGAGCTAGCGTATCTAATATCGCTCCAATATACTACATAAGGTGGAATATGATTGTTTGTTAGTGAATGTTAGTGACGTTACCATACCATCGATTGTAAGTCTTATTCTATCGAATATGTTGTTGAATAAGACGACACCGACAAAGATATAATACTTTTTATTCTACTGCACACATTTCCAAAAAAATGAAGGGGAAAACGATGGATTTATGGACATTCCTAAAAACTAACAATGGATATAGAATGACACGATTGTATTCGAAGGTAACGCCATTACTCAATCTCATATCGTGGACTTGAGAAGAGATGCAATTCTCTCCAGAAATGGAACTTCCTCTGCCGGAAGTGACAAATTCTTTCACGGACTTTACAAACTACACGATCATAGTGGCTTGATATCTAATGGTGAAAGAGGACGTTCAATGCGAGAGGAATGTTGGAATTCAACGCAAATTGGAGAAGGACTCAAGTAGTAGTATAACAGCAACTTGACCCTCAAAAGGGGAGGTAACTCTGTTTGAACAATTCCTGGTTACCGGAAGTGACCCTCGTCCCCTGCCCATGCGCACAATACCGTATACAAATGGTGTGCCGGAGTCAAAGATCACTTCAGGTCACGAATCATGGAAGATAACCAGGAATTCTTCAATGTTCCATCTCCCTTTTGAGGTCAAGTTGCTGTTATGCTACTACTGATCTATATGCGTCAAATGAGCATTGTCGAAACCATCCAGAAAACGGCCATCGAGAAGAAAAACGTTGTTGACTTGGAATGTATACTCACCATGTTGTCAATAGTAATCGGGCACTCTGTAGTCAGTCGTAGTCATATGCAATTCTCGCGTTCTTAATCGACATAACTTTTTCGTACAACTCTAATAGCACAAAAATTCGAGCAGCCATAAAAGAAAAGAAAAATAGACAATGAAAATTGGTCTATCCGTTGTCCTGTCTCACACAATGCCAAGTGTGTCTGCTCGTACTCAGCACACTCTGGTATGCAAGCGAGGAACGATGCAAAATTCAAGCTTCGCCATATAATATATATATATATTTAAATAGATGAAAACTCCGTTAGAATCTGCAAAATGGGATGTTCCTCAGCAAAAAAAACATCGGCGAAACTTTGTCCTCTGTAGCACAGCAGGTATACCCATCGCGCAGCCTGATGCATGCAGTTGCCGTACTTTCCAAAATAGGCCCCTATCTTTACCGGTCCGGATCCGAGTGGAACATTCTAGCCTCGACCAATCCCCATTGCTGCATCCTGCAATATCTCGCCTTCTGGTTTCATATATACTTCGTTATTCAGCTACTGTGTCTACCAATTTTAAAATAATTTTAAAATAACATCCGACTGAGATGTTTATCTCCATACACAACTGATGGGCTTCGTGTGTTGAACTGAATTGGAGCGGTATGCAAAAGGTGGGAAAAATTGACGACGTATGACGAATGAAAAGCAGCCATATGACTCTACAGGACAGTAATCGTTGTCACCTAACATTCAGATCCTAGAATTCGTTGGATTCTCGGACGTAGCCTTAGTATCTCAGCAAACGTTTTTTATTGCGGTGTTCATGTGGAGACTATGAAGTAACCACACGGTCCCTAGCACCGGCTTAAGCGGAATTAGATACGCTAGCTCTGGAGCTGTGATGACAGATCAGCTCAAACAACTCATGATATGTTAATGGGTGAGCATTATGGACGTCTAATGGAGTAAATATAATTTCTTGCGCTTGACAGGAGAAAATAGCACGAAATTACTTTCTCCTGTAGGAGCAAGAATCACATATGTGGAGGTGTGAACTGTTATAACAGATGGGCGTCCTGTGAGCTGTTATAACATTCGCGGGGATTTCTGGTTTAAATAGAGTTCAGTTGTATAGTCAGACCATCTCGTCAGCGGTTAGCTAAGCATTAACACACGACAGTGTTAAGACGAAAGGCGATTGAATGAATGAAATGAATGAATTCATTTGTCTCTATCTGATATGGTTGATCTAGAAATCTTTATTTCTTAGGTCAATAACATGGTATATGTATTCAAATAAAAATGTACATATGCTTATGTCATCTTGCTTGGATTTACGCTCATTATTGGAAGTGGTGTTATACATGCTTTGTTTGGTGCGTTTGAGTAAAACGACTGTGAATGAATAGTACTTCGTAGCACTGTTCGTAGCACTTTTTATTTTGAATGAGATTATACCGATCGTATATGATATTATTCTTTGAACCGGTGTGAAGGTGAACGTTGTCCTGGTTAGTAGTTGTCCGTCGGACAGCCATTTCTGGGACAGGTTGTCCATGGACAACATGTACTGTTGTGAGTTGTCTCGGGACAACTGATACTATCATAGGTTGTCCATGGACAACTACACCCGGGGATACGTTGTCCGACGATAGAAGTGGTTGTCCAGGTTTTATCGCGATTATACCTAAGTCGTATCAAGGGTTGTCCGTCACCTGGGAATAGTTGTCCAGTATCAGGCCTCAGCATGTAAAGCGGTTCAACAAGGCAATGATGCGTAGCCGATAAATCTATTTTCGTTATATCCTGGGTAGAGGGCTGAAACTATTTTATAGTTTATTTGGAAATATTTGAGTCAAACTCTATGATGAAATGCTAAACGATTCAAGATGGTCGCCATCATGACGTCACAGTAACGTCATCTTTTCGGAAGTCATTTTTCGCTTGTTCTGTTTTTTGACTGATTTTTTTAATTTTCCGATATTTTATATCAAAAACTAATTCATATGATAGAGAATAATTAGTTTTGGCAAAATAAATTACTTTTATGCTCTTTTAGGAATACGGAAAAAATGAACGGAAATGACCGAAAGCACAATTTTTTGGAGATATAGCTCTCTTCTTCTCTTCGTACTCACCCGTATAAATAGTTTTAATACCGCGTATGCTTAGGAGATGAAAGCACGTACACTATATATGAAACAGTCTCTTTGATTACGTCACAATGACGTAATCAAATTCACATTCAAATTCACAAATTCGCATCTGAATTTTTGGGCCGAATTTTCCAATCAGATTTTTCCAATTTGAGTTCATGCAATTTTCCCGCAAAAATTCTTGCGTCGTGATGCGGTGGGGTTAATCCTGCAAGGACGGGTTTTTTGGGGGGGGGGACATCGGGGCCTTCGTACCAAACTTTCTATCCTCTATCCGGAACGATAAATACTTGAGAGCTGACACTCCGCATCTTTGTAGCTTATCATATTGGGGTCTTTTTGAGTCTATGTGCAGAGAATAATGGTTAAATTCAAAATGGAAGCCATGTGGGTTTTCTTAAAAACGTTTGCTTTACTGCATGGAAAAGTGGACTGAAACTATTTGATTTACTAATTTATCATGCAGTGTTTGCGAAGAAATGAAACACAAAAATGCCTTTTTTAATAATGACGACACGGTGACGTCATCACACAGTATTCACCCCGTAGCTAAAGGAGTACGAAAAATATTTATAATGAAAATTGTCTAAAATAGATTTAAAACTACTTTCAGGGAAGATGACTTCACCGTGAGGCCATTAGAGTGACCATTGTTAATTGTATTACATTATCCTGTCAAGTTTCACTCCCTAACGGAAATGGTTAAACATATCGGTATTCAGGAAAATTGAGGTAGCGAAGAGCGAAGGGAATGGGGGTGGCAGTATACTAAACGAGTCATCGTTAATGATTTCGTTCTAAAAAGCTAAATATTTCTTGCAGAAATTGTCGTTTCGCACAGGCTAGGAAGATATTATATAAGGGGACGGGGCGGCTGGGGGAAGACGGCCTTCCTACCCGACAGAGATTGACGCCAAATGCTCAAGTGACTTGGTCATTACGGTTAATTTGCAGTTCTGATGTTTCAGTATGTAAAATTAATCTGAGAACAAGCAGATTCGGATTCAACACCCTCGGATTAACCTGAAACAAGCACATTGCAATACAAAATGCCACAACTTCTGTACCTACAGTGTATTTTCAAAATTAGAATTGTGTTAGTTTCCCTCCATCTTATTATGCAGGCCTACGTGGATTACTTTGATAGCGAAATATGTTGTTGTATATATAAAGTGTACATCAGTTCAACAAAAACACTGTTGACTGTGATAGGAAGAAACTGACGAATAATACGTCAAATATATTTGGAAAATAGAACTAAGTAATAGGAACATTAAAATATATGTAACAAAAATTTTGCCTCAAAATATAATGTCAACCTGGCGTCATTAATCCACAGATGATCCGTGAAAAAATTAGCATGGAAAATATGATAATGTACCATAATAAAAAAATAATGTGACGCGGATGGGATTCGAACCCACAACTTACTGGAACCCGCTCACACATATTACCGCGCCTCTTTCCCCTGCACTACTTGGGACAGCTGCCGAGCCACTGAAAATTTGTCACCTTTATACCGTGACCTAGTTTGTCTGATAATACGATGGACAGCACGTCATGGGGGACAACTAATATTGCCACTGTTGTAATAAGAGAGGTTGTCCCCCATGAATAGTTGTCCGGGTGCAAATATGATATTAATGCATTACAACATGTACAAGAGTAATATGTATCGAGTGGACAACTGGTACCTGAAACTGGGTGTCCCCCGAAGGGGTGTCCCCCGAAGGGGGACACCCAGTTTCAGTCAGGACAACCACTGCCAGGTACAGGTTGTCCTTCGGACAACCAATACTGCGGGACAACCATTATTGCTACACCGGAAGGGCCTTAGATTAATTGATGGCCCATTTTGCAGTTATACATGTCCATCAAAAAAAAATGCGCATGTAGCGAAGCTATAGAATTTGATAAAATATTGAATATGCATATTTGGGTGAGCTGTAGAGCCATTAAAATACTTGGTGTATGTATTTGTCTACATCGGATATGTGCATGACGGTTTGTCATCTTTTCCCTGCATTTTCCCTATTTTGGAAGTGGTGTTATACAGGTTTTGTTTTTTAAAAAAACCACCGGAGTGAACTGAAAACAGTATTTGTACTGTTCGGTTCACTTTTCATTTAGAATGCGCTTATACCCATCGTATGTGATATGATGCTTTTGAGGCTGAAGAGCCTTAGAATACTCGATGACTCATAAAGAGGTTGTACGTATTTGTTTGCCAATAGGATACGTGAATATAATGATGCCAGTAATACGATTTTAACATAATATTGACTTATGCAATATTGAATATGCATAGTTGGATGGTCATTAGAATATGCTAGATGTATTGACTTGTCCATATCATTTTAGCTGCAGTCAAATGTGCCTTTTTGAAAGCGGTATTATAGAGGTTTTGTCTAATGCATTTGAACAAATCGACTTGTGAGCAAACAGCTCTTGTAATGTTGTTCGAAGACCTTTTCATTTTGAATGAACATATAGCGATCGTATATATTATGCTTTTTTGAGGCTGAAGAGCCCTTAGAATACTCGGTCTACAAAGCGGTTGTACATATTGTCTGTCAACAGGATACGTGAATGTATTAATTTACTATATATTGAATTATGCAATTTCGAATATGCATAGCTAGATGCGCTGAAGAGCCATTAGAATACTGGGTGTGCTGAATGGTGAACCGAAGAGCCATTAGAATACTTGGTGAGCTAAAGAGCCGTTAGAATACTTGGTGAGCTGAACAGCCATTAGACTACTTGGTGAGCTGAAGAGCCATTAAAATACTTGATGAGCTAAAGAGCCATTAGAATACTTGATGAGCTGAAGAGCCATTAGAATACTTGATGAGCTGAAGAGCCATTAGAATACTTGATCAGCTGAAGAGCCATTAGCATACTTGGTTGGCAAAATAGCCTGTTTGGTATTAAAATTGGGCCTTGGATTGTTTCCATTGAGAATGTGATTGAACATGGTTGGTGTCGTGAAAAGAAAGATGTATAAAGTAATGCGACCTGTGATAACTGCATCAAAGCGGTATTTAACATGGATTTGAGTAAAAGACCCTGTTAATATTTACCATGATGTACACTGAATTGTTTTATTATGATTGAACATGGTTGATGTTATGAAAGGAACGATGTAAAACGTTAATGAGATTTGTGAACAGAAATAACGAATAAACACGACTAGCACCGCATGACAGCTAGCATCGCATGACAATTCCAAATATATGTGTTGTTGAATATGTTATTGCGTAACGGTACAGGAGAAATGCTTTAACATGAGGTAACCTGGTAAATTGAAGAAATCTAGATAAACTAACCTGTGATGTCCGACGTCGTACGGCTTAAATTTCCCACCAAAACAATAAACCTACAAATATTTGTCGAGTGACATGTACAGAAGGCGGACCGCGGGGACTAACAGTCCACCAGCAGAATCCTACCATATACAGACAATAAGTTTGAGCGATATGAAAACTCTTTGAACCGCGGTATCATGAGATGTGCGTGTGTACCGAGGCGTTGCTAAGAGTTACCATAACTGTTAATGCATTCACTAATGCTTTTTTTCAATATTACAAGAATTAAACCGAAAAATTTGTTCGTTTTATATATAATTTCCTCTTTTATTTAGTTAGTTTATCTTAATTTTTTTAATTTTAACTATTGAATGTGATTTTCTTCACGTTAACTGGTGTGGGAACTTCGTATTAAAAAATCACATTAATTCATTAAATAGCTTCCTGGACGTTTGAAGTTTGCGGGCATGTTGTCTTTTCCTAATATGAGAGGTCGTCCGGACCTGAGGTTTGCAAACTTACCCATTTTCAGTCGGTTCGTTCGCAAATATATTTTCATACCACATCTCTCGATCTTCGTAACGGAGTTGAGATATCAATGGATACATCCGCGAATCCTATCATATCGTCTTCGGTCTCCCGTACAATTTACATAAAGTCGTAAAATCAGCTGGTGAGACTGTTTCACTTTTTTGTCATCTTACGCCGTTCTATTTATCCGCCACCATTGCATGTTGTAGATCTCTCTCTTCACGACAATGTATTGAAGAATCAAGATTATGGATACAAGCGTCCAGTCCGCAATTCAATGTTCAGCCGTTGTCTGTTAAAGAATTTCCTAAATCATATAAGTGCATTAGCACTAATAAAAGAAAAAAACAAAGAATCATAGTATACATAAACATTTCTAGTTTCCTGCAAGAGGGAATCGGTCAACAGTTTATATGATGTCGGCAAGACATCATGATGTTCCAAATGTCAAATCCGTGCTGCTGGTCAGTATTCTTCTCAAGGCCTGGTTATCGATGCACTCAACTCACTGATTGACAGTACACATCTCCTGACAACAACAAACACACACAATGACTTCAATCGTGTCAATACCTTAGTGGTTTCATTCATAAATATAGCCGATTAACTCATATATCCATCGCATGATGTGTAAATATCAGCACGATTAACACACAGCTTTCTGCAATTAATAAGTGAAATGACAATAACGATAATTGCTGATGGTGTGCCTAATGTTTGGAAGCTCATCGAAAGCAGCAGTGAATAAATACATGTATTTCTGGTTAATCTGTACGTGATAATATTACACGACCAGAAAATCCCCTCGCATGTGTGTCGTCCAACTAACAAAGCTATACAATAGCGCTTTGTTTATTTAGAATAAACAGAACTTTCATTACCATCTCGTTTCGAGTGCTTCGCAAATAACGACATCACTAGTGAAAGAAGGTTCTCCATTGACTCAACTAAGACAGTATTAAATGCATTGTACCGTCCTAGTCCTAATCTTCACAGATACTTCACAGTTTTATATCACAAGCTTATTACAAGTTTTAATGCTGTATCTGGCAGAAGTTCTGATAACTGGGGATGATGGGGCTCACCTAACGATGCCGGTAACTGTGAAACTACGAAGAGCTGAACTATGCTGAACGCGGGACAGTATTGCATGGAAACCAGAAATTATTGGACACCAGTGCTCCAGAAAAGTGCTCTTCTCACATGAAAACAAAGGTACGCTTCGCGCTTTTCAGTGACCAAACCAGCTTGACATACGTTGCTAGTCTTAATGAAGCTGAGCTGAGCTGAACAGCTAGACAGCTAAACTGCAGGAGGGAATGATATTTTCCTTGCTGAATCACAGACAATTCCGAACGTGTTCCAATGTACAAGTTTATTGTCAACAATATCCAGCCTGTCCAAAAACAGAATTCGAAATTTAAGGAATATACATGTAGTCATACTTGAAGTGTAATAATCGACGTCTTTCTGATCTTACAGACCAGATTGTATCTGTTCATCACTGAACCGACCATTCGATCGTATCATGGAAACACAATTAAAAATATCAGATTTGAAAGTAAAATCTGCTTGTGAATAGTCACAGAAGGAAAAATTATACACAATTTGTCACGAAATATGCTGAACATGTCAGATGCAGACCACAAGGAACAGTATGTCGACACTGACCAATACGAGAGCGATTTTGCGAACAATTTGAACAGCTTTTCCAACAGTAGCAATGAAAACATTGACATACTAGACATTTCCATCGGCACATTTGTCTTTATTGTGACATGCATTGGTATTATTGGGAATTTGTTTCTTATTGTGACTATTTTACGACTCAAATGTCTGCGAACCTCACCTACACATATTATATTGTTGAGTCTGGCGTCTGCAGATACAAGTGTATGTTTCAGTTGGTATTTGTTCCGAATACCCGAAATGCCGGATGCAATTTGCAAACTGATCTACGTCAACATATTTTCGACAGCCGGACTCAGTGCTTACCATTTGGCTCTGTTTTCTTTGGTGCGTTACCTGACTCTTCTAAAGCCGTTCTTTGCCAGACGTCATTTGACAGCCAGGAATGTGGCGTGGTTATGTGTTATTCTATGGATTCTATATGCGTACAATTCAACTGCTAATTTAGTGACAGGACGGGCTGGGACTAGGTGTAAATTCAAGGAGAATTTCGGAGTTTACGTCCTCGTGTATTTCATTCTGTGTTTCTTTATCCCATTGGTTGCCATCGTTACGTTCCATGGAATTAAAGTCTATAAGCTTATCAAGACATTGGTCAACTCCGAGAACGAAACTTCGAGAAAAACTGTTTCTGGACGAGCTGTGTTGGCAATAGCTTTAACCTCTATTTTGTTCTTGACACCCTGGGAGATATATGTTATTATTGTCTATACATTTCAGGTCCAACTATCACATTTGGCTTCAGACATTGGAGGTCACACTGCAAAGTTTATTTACCTTAATAGTGTCATCAACCCTTTCTTGTATTTCTTCATGTCACCAACTGTGAGAAAAAGGCGTTTTCGTGTGCTTCAAAGCCCAGTCAAACTGTGAATAGTTTACCAATGGATGTTTTTCACACACCAGACACTAATGGATCACAGAGGTAAACCGGTAAACACAAGTTAAACGAGACGTGTTTGTAGATAAACAAGAAATATTTAATTCCGCATAAAGGGATACACCTGATCTCATTGGTCGATTATGTCGAAGCTGCCTTTATGTTATTAGCTAATATCAATGCTGTATACAAGATGTATTACGTGTAATTCATTAATTATTCGAACATACTTCCAGTCCGTCTCAATGTTAAAGCATTGTACCGAAAGTGGTGTTGAATTCCCGATACACACCGGCGAACACCTCCAGAGCTGTGACGTTGTCGGCTGGCGGAGGTAACTGTATTGAGGGCGCGCGTAATTGATACTTTCCCGCGGTTTCCAACAATGTTTACATTGATCAGCTGGGAAGTGACGCCTCATTCAAAAATTGTTTTGATCAACGTGTAAGGCACACACTAACATATTTTAGCTAATTTAATAGAATTTCGTAATAAATATTCGATTGTGCATGTCCGAATCGAAATAAAGACCTCGGAAGTCGGTTTCAAATTTCCGAGATAAACACCAGTTGGCACTCGTCCAGCAATTTAGAGATACAAATCATCTGAGATAGTATCAAACAGTCATTCAATTTAAGCGATATGCAAGAGGTGGGAAAATTGGCCATATGACTCTACAGGAAAGCATTCGTCGACATCTAACATTCAGACCCGAGAATACGGTGGATTCTCGGACGTAGCCTTAGTATCCCAGCCGCGCTTTTATTGCAGCTATTCATCTGGAGACTATGAATCTCTCGCGAGCTGAACTGTGAACAAGCTGTAGAAGAGGACTATTATACCGAAAACCGAGCAGATACTACTCGGAATCAATGGCACGAGAATAAATAAATGATGGGAAATTTAAGCCGTAAGATGTCGGGCATAATTTGCAGGTTAGTTTCTCTGGGTTATCTTGCATTTACCAGGTTACCCCATGTTGAGGCGTTTACTTCATCAGACGCTCACGCTGATCTGGCATTACAGCTCCCGAGCTAGCGTATCTAATATCGCTCCAATTTACTACATAAGGTGGAATATGATTGCTTGTTAGTGAATGTTAATGACGTTACCATACCATCGATTGTAAGTCTGATTCTATCGATTATGTTGTTGAATAAAACGACACTGACAAAGATATAATACTTTTTATTCTACTGCACACATTTCCAAAAAACGAAGGGAAAAGCGATGGATTTATGGACATTCCGAAAAACTAACAATGGATATAGAATGGCACGCTTTTATTCGAAGGTAACGCCATTTCTCAATCTCATATCGTGGACTTGATAAGAGATGCAATTCTCTCCAGAAATGGAACTCCCTCTGCCGGAAGTGACAAACTCTTTCACGGACTCTACAAACTACACGATCATAGTAGCTTGATATCTAATGGTGAAAGAGGACGTTCAGTGCGAGAGGATTGTTGGAATTCAGTCCAAATTGGAGAAGGACCCAAGTAGTAGTATAACAGCAACTTGACCCCCAAAAGAGGAGGTAACTCTGTTTGAACAATTCTTGGTTATCTCCCTTGATTCGTACCGTAAGTGACCCACGACCCCTGCGCATGCGCACAATACCGGATACAAATATTGCGCAGGAGTCAAAGATCACTTCAAGTAACGAATCAGGGAAGATAACCAGGAATTCTTCAAAGTTCCCTCTCCCTTTTGAGGGCCAAGTTGCTGTTATACTACTACTGATCTATATGCGTCAAATGGATATTGTCGAAACCATCCAGAAAACGGCTATCGAGAAGAAAAACGTTGTTGACTTGGAATGTATACTCACCATGTTGTCAATAGTAATCGGACACTGTAGCCAGTCGTAGTCATATGCAATTCTCGCGTTCTTAATCGAAAGAACTTTTTCGTACAACACTAATAGCACAAAAATTCGAGCAGCCATAAAAGAAAAGAAAAACAGACAGTAAAAACATAAGATATATATATCTAAATGGATGAAAACTCCGTTAGAAGCTGCAGCATGGAATGTTCCGCAGCTAAAAAAACATCGGCGAAACTCTGTCCTCTGTAGCACAGCAGGTATACCCATCGCGCAGCCTGGTGCATGCAGTTCCATACTTTCCTAAATAGGCCCCTATCTTTACCGAGTCCGGATCCGAGTGGAACATTCTAGCCTCGATCAATCCCCATTGCTGCATCCTGCAATATCTCATCTTCGGGTTTCATATCTAATTCGTTATTCAGCTACTGTGTCTTCCAATTCTTAAATAATTTTCAAATAACATCCGACTGAGATGTTTATCTCCATACACAACTGATGCGCTTCATGTGTCGAACTGAATTGGAGCGATATACAAAAGGTGGGGAAAAATGACGACGTCTGACGACTAAAAAGCAACCATATGACTCTACAGGAAGTAATCGTTGTCACCTAACATTCAGGCCCTAGAATTCGTTGGATTCTCGGACGTAGCCTTAGTATCTCAGCAAACGTTTTATTGCGGTGTTCATGTGGAGAATATGAAGTAACCACACGGTCCCTAGCACCGGCTTAAGCGGAATTAGATACGCTAGCGCGAGAGCTGTGATGACAGATCAGGTAAAACAACTCATGATATGTTAATGGATGAGCATCATGGACGGCTAATGGAGTAAATATAATTTCTTGCGTTTGACAGGAGGAAATAGCACGAAATTACTTTCTCCTGTAGGAGCAAGAATCACATATGTGGAGGTGTGAAATGTTATAACAGATGGGCGTCCTGTGAGCTGTTATAACATTCGCGGGGATTTCTGGTTTAAATAGAGGTCAGTTGTATGGTCAGACCATCTCGTCAGCGGTTAACACACGACAGTGTTAAGACGAAAGGCGGGAAATGAATGTATTCATTTGCTTCTTTCTGGTATGGTTGATCTGGAAATCCTTATTTATTAGGTCAATAACATGGTATATGTATTCAAATAAAAATGTACATATGCTTATGTCATCTTGCTTGGATTTACGCTCATTATTGGAAGCGGTGTTATACATGCTTTGTTTGGTGCGTTTGAGTAAAACGACTGTGAATGAATAGTACTTCGTAGCACTGTTCGTAGCACTGTTCGTAGCACTTTGAATGAGATTATACTGATCGTATATGATATTATTTCTTTGAACCGGAAGGGCCATAGATTACTTGATGGCCCATTTTGCAGTCGTACATGTCCATAAAAAAATGCGCATGAAGCTAAGCGATAGAGTTTGATAAAATATTGAATAGGCATATTTGGATGAGCTGTAGAGCCATTAAAATACTTGGTGTATGTATTTGTCTACATCGGATATGTACATGACGGTTTGTCATCTTTTCCCTGCATTTTCCCTATATCGGAAGTGGTGATATACAGGTTTTGTTTGGTAGAAAACCACCGGAGTGAACTGAAAACAGTATTTGTACTGTTCGATGCACTTTTCATTTTGAATGCGCTTATATCCATCGTATGTGATATTATGCTTTTGAGGCTTAAGAGCCTTAGAATACTCGATGACTCATAAAGAGGTTGTACGTATTTGTTTGCCAATAGGATACGTGAATATAATGTTGCTAGTAATACGATTTTAATATAATATTGACTTATGCAATATTGAATATGCATAGTTGGATGGTCATTAGAATATGATAGATGTATTGACTTATGCAATATTGAATATGCATAGTTGGATGGTCATTAGAATATGCTAGATATATTGACTTGTCCATATCGATATGGCCATGTTTTTGTCATTTTAGCTGCATTTAAATGTGCCTTTTTGAAAGCGGTATTATACAGGTTTTGTCTAATGCATCTCTAACAGCTCTTGTAATGTTGTTCGAAGATCTTTTCATTTTGAATGAACATATAGCGATCGTATATATTATGTTTTTTTGAGGCTGAAGAGCCCTTAGAATACTCGGTCTACAAAGCGGTTGTAGATATTGTCTGTCAATAGGATACGTGAATGTATTAATTATAGTAATATGACTTTACTATATATTGAATTATGCAATTTCAAATATGCATAGCTAGATGCGCTGAAGAGCCATTAGAATACTGGGTGAGCTGAATGGTGAACCGAAGAGCCATTAAAATACTTGGTGAGCTAAAGAGCCATTAGAATACTTGGTGAGCTGAAGAGCCATTAGAATACTTGGTGAACTGAAGAGCCATTTGAATACTTGATAAGCTGAAGAGCCATTAGAATACTTGATGAGCTGAAGAGCCATTAGAATAATTGATGAGCTGAAGAGCCATTAGAATACTTGGTGAGCTGAAGAGCCATTAGAATACTTGGTTGACAAAATAGCCTGTTTGGTATTAAAATTGGGCCTTGGATTGTTTCCATTGAGAATGTGATTGAACATGGTTGGTGTCGTGAAAAGAAAGATGTATAAAGTAATGCGATCTGTGATAACTGCATGAAAGCGGTATTTAACATGGATTTGAGTAAAAGATCCTGTTAATATTTACCATGATGTACACTGAATGGTTTTATTGGGATTGAACATGGTTGATGTTATGAAAGGAATGATGTAAAACGTTAATGAGATGTGTGAACAGAAATAACGAATAAACAAGACTAGCACCGCACGACGGTTAGCACCGCATGACAATTCCAAATATGTGTGTTGTTGAATGTGTTATTGCGTAACGGTACAGGAGAGATGCCTTAACATGGGGTAACCTGGTAAATTGAAGAAACCTAGAAAAACTAACCTGTGATGTCCGACGTCGTACGGCTTAAATTTCTCACCAAAACAATAAACCTACAAATATTTGTCGAGTGACATGTACAGAGGGCGGACCGCGGGGACTAACAGTCCACCAGCAGAATCCTACCATATACAGATAATAAATTTGAGCGATATGAAACACTTTGAAAAGCGGTATCATGAGATGTGCGCGTGTACCGAGGCGTTGCTAGGAGTTACCATAACTGTTAATGCATTCACTAATGCTTTTTTTCAATATTACAAGAATTAAACCGGAAAATTTGTTCGTTTCAAATTTCATTTCCTCTTTTATTTAGTTAGTTTATCTTAATTTTTTTAATTTTAGTGGTTGAATGTGATTTTCTTTACGTTAACTGGTGTGGGAACTTCGTATTAAAAATCACATTAATTCATTAAATAACTTCCTGGACGTTTGAAGTTTGCGGGCATGTTGTCTTTTCCTAATATGAGAGGTCGTCCGGACCTGAGGTTTGCAAACTTACCCATTTTCAGTCGGTTCGTTCGCAAATATATTTTCATACCACATCTCTCAATCTTCGTAACGGAATTGAGATCCACGAATCCTATCATATCGTCTTCGGTCTCCCGTACAATTTACATAAAGTCGTAAAATCAGCTGGTGAGACCGTTTCACTTTTTGTCATCTTACGCCGTTCTATTTATCCGCCACCATTGCATGGTGTAGATCTCTCTCTTCACGACAATGTATTGAAGAATCAAGATTATGGATACAAGCGTCCAGTCCGCAATTCAATGTTCAGCCGTTGTCTGTTAAAGAATTTCCTAAATCATATAAGTGCATTAGCACCAATCAGAGAAAAAAACAATCATAGTATGCATCAATATTTCTAGTTTCCTGCAAGAGAGAAGCGGTCAACAGTTTCCATGATGTCGGCAATATATCATGATGTTTCAAATATCAAATCCGTGCTGCTGATCAGTACCATTCTCAATGCCAGGGTCTCGCTGCACTCAACCTAATGGTTGACAGTGCACAACTCATGACTCCAACAAACGCACACAATGACTTCAATCGTGTCAATACTTTAGTGGTTTCATTCATAAATATAGCCGATTAACTCACATATCCATCGCATGATGTGTAAATATCAGCACGATTAACACACAGCTTTCTGCAATTAATAAGTGAAATGACAATAACGATAATTGCTGATGGTGTGCCTAATGTTTGGAAGCTCATCGAAAGCAGCAGGAAATAAATACATGTATTTCTGGTTAATCTGTACGTGATAATATTACACGACCAGTAAATCCCCTCGCATGTGTGTCGTCAAACGAACAAAGCTATACAATAGCGCTTTGTTTATTTAGAATTAACAGAACCTTCATTACCACCTCGTTTCGAGTACTTCGCAAATAACGACATCACTAGTGGAAGAAGGTTCTCCATTGACTCAACTAAAACAGTATTAAATGCATTATACCATCCTAGTCCTAATATATGTTCACGGATAATTCAGGTTTATATCACAAACTTCTTACAAGTTGTAATGCTGTATCTGGCAGAAGTTGAGTTATAATAACTGGGGGTGATGGAGCTCACCTAACGTTGCCGGTAACTGTGAAACTACGAAGAGCTGAACTATGCTGAAATGGGACAGTATTGCATGGAAACCAGAATTTATTGGACACGAGTGCTCCAGAAAAGTGCTCTTCTCACCTGAAAACAAAGGTACGCTACACGCTTCTCAGTGACCAAACCAGCTTGATACACGTTGTTAGTCTTAATGAAGCTGAGCTGAGCTGAACAGCTAGACAGCTAAACTGAAGGAGGGAACGATATTTTTTTCTTGCTGAATCACAGACAATTCTGAACGTGTTCCAATGTACAAGGTTATTGTCGACAATATCAAACCTGTCCAAAAACAGAATCCGAAATTTAAGGAATATACATGTGTCCATACTTGAAGTGTCGACATCTTTCTGATCTTACAGACCAGATTATATCTGTTCATCACTGAACCGACCATTCCATCGTATCTTGGAAATACGATTGAAAATATCAGATTTGAAGGTAAACTGTGCTTGTGAATAGTCACAGGAGGAAAAATTATACACCATTTGTCACGAAATATGCTGAACATGTCAGACGCAGACTACAAGGAACAGTATGTCGACAATGACCAATACGAGAGCCATTTGGCGAACAATTTTAGCAGTCGTTACAACAGTAGCAACGACAACAGCCATATACTAGATATGCTCAACGGCGTGAACATTTTTCTCATTATCGTGACATGCATTGGTATAATTGGGAATTTGTTTCTTATTGTGACTATTTTACGACTCAAATGTCTGCGAACCTCACCTACATATATTATATTGTTGAGTCTGGCGTCTGCAGATACATGTGTATGTTTCAGTTGGTATTTGTTCCGAATACCCGAAATGCCGGATGCAATTTGCAAACTGATCTTCGTCATCATATTTTCGACGGCCGGGCTCAGTGCTTACCATTTGGCTCTGTTTTCTTTGGTGCGTTATTTGACTCTTCTAAAGCCGTTCTTTGCCAGACGTCATTTGACAGCCAAGAAGGTGGCCTGGTTATGTGTTATTCTATGGATTCTACTGTATGCGTACAATTCAACTGCTAATTTAGTGACAGGACGAAGTGGGACTAGGTGGTGTATATTCAAGGAGAATTTCGGAGTTTACGTCCTCGTGTATTTCATTCTCTGTTACTTTATCCCATTGGTAGCCATCGTTACGTTCCACGGAATTAAAGTCTATAAGCTTAGCAAGACATTGGTCACCTCCGAGAACGAAACTTCGAGAAAAACTATTTCTGGACGAGCTGTGTTGGCAATAGCTTTAACCTCTGTTTTGTTCTTGACACCCTGGGAGATATATATGATTATTGTCTATACATTTCAGGTCCAACTATCACCTTTAGCTTTAGACATTGGAGGTCACACTGCAAATTTGCTTTGTCTTAATAGTGCCATCAACCCTTTCTTGTATTTCTTCATGTCACCAACTGTAAGAAAAAAGGCGTTTTCGTGTGCTTCAAAGCCCAGTCAAACTGTGAATAATTTACCAATGGATGTTTTTCGCACACCAAATCACAGATATAAACCGGTACATATAAGTTAAACGAGACGTGTTTGTTAAGAAATATTTAATTCCGCATAAACGGTAACACCTGATTTCATTGGTCGATTATGTCGGGGACATGTGAGGTGTAACCATTTGTAACTACATGCACTTCCAACCCGGTAGTGTTTCTTTCTCAACGTGTAAGAAATTGACTATGAAAGCATGGAAGGGCTATGGAACCCCGAGATAAATGTCTAACGATAATGCAGTAGATATAACACGAAGGTCTTGACCACAGAGCAGGGAATCTAGGTCAGTAGGTCAGCATGACGTCATAAGTAGGTCGAGGAGTCATCTATATATAGAATAGAAAACGATGGTTCTGGGCCAGGTGCAGGTGTTTTAGGTCAGTAGGTCAGCGCGACATCATAGGTAGGTCGAAGAGTCATCTATATATATAGAACAGGGATGTTCAAGGTCATCGTCTATTGATAGAACCTATAGGTGCTCATTGAACCGCGTCCATAGCCATAGTGTTTGCGGTGTTCGTCTGCTCAGCGGACCGTATTTATAACCCGGGGGTCACGGTCCAGGCCCCCGTATTCTAGGAGCAGTAGGTCAGCACGACGTCATAATAGGTCGAGGTCAACGCGGTGCCTAGATCGTCTAATGATAGAACATATAGGTGCTCACCGACCCGCGTCTATAGCCCGAGGGTTGCGGTGTTCAAGGTTATAATCTGCCCACCGAACCATGTACATAGCCCGAGAAGTATTTACTGTGTTCCTCTGTTCAGCGGACTGTATCCATAGCCCGAGGGGTCACCACGTCCGCGATTCATAAGAAAGCTAAATAGCGCGGTTTAAATATAGAACGTTATATATATACTTCGTCTCGCATGGATGATTCTATTACCCTTACTAGGGTAAGACGGCTATTTTCTCCGTAAACTTCATTAAGATATATTCGTTCTGCTTTAGAATCTGTAATTATACGCGTAAAGCCTAGATATCTCGTTTCTCACAAAAAATCGGTTTATTTTTCCGAAATTCATTAAAATCTCTATATCTTTGGAAAGGGAAGGGCTACTGAGATTTAACTTACGCCATTGGATACCCAGGAGAGAGAGATTAAATGAGGGTTTAGAAGACTGAATTCAGCACCAGCGGATAGAGAAAAGGGAGTTCGAAACACATAAAAGGGACTAGAAGCTACATTCATGTTATTAGCTAATATCAACGCTGTATACAAGATGTATTACCAGTGACCTACGTGTAATTCATTAATTAATATACCGTTTAGTGTATATATGTACATTGCCCAAGGTATACCAGAAACGATCGAGTCTATCAGTAATCAGACTATATAAGGTTCTGGGATTCGGATCAATACCGCATGAACTTCACTCGCACTAGATGTGCGTACACTGATATCTATTTCTTCTGCACATACATTTTCTATATTTAACCTGTATTTAGCTGTACATGTTTCAACACGATCGAACTTACAATGATTAAAAGATAATCGCTTTATTCATCAGCTCATAGCATTGCGTTATAAATAATGAGAGAAAAGTATCATCGGCTTATTTGAATAAATCGCCTTTGTTGTGGCTATCTTTTCCGCATCTAGTCTACCATTCAATGTTTATCTACTAATATTTCTAGTGGAGGCTTTCGGATGTTTTTGCAGACCTCACTGTCACTGCTTTCCTCATAGTCGTTTATGATACTAACGCTATCAATGAACTTATGGAATATGCATCTCCGCATCTTATTTAAGGTCGAGTTCTTGGAGAATATTAATGACTATTCGCTGGTGAGACGGCTGTAAAGAGGAGCAGGAGAAGGATATACTGTATAGTATAAAATATAGAGAGAAATTATATCAGAATTAGTCTACGTCTTGGCAGTGAAGCCTCAACATGACGAACAGGTGTACGGTGTGTCAGAAAACATTCGCGCGTGCAGATAACCTGATCAGACATCAATTTATATACCAACTTGGGACTCAGCCTATCACAACCATGGCTCAACCAATAATATCAGAACATCCGCATAAGCACAAGCGAGAGACTCGATCTGTGGCTCACTCAAGAGCATCAGAACATCCATTTACTATGATAGTCAGCGGCCCGACTGGTTGGGAGAAGATATTCCTGGGAGAGGACACTATCATTCACTAACCTAGACTATAAGCGGGATTTACAATTTTCTGCAGTAAAAGTTCAACATTTCATCCGTGCTAACATATCATCTCGATTAAATGTAACCGGTGATTTTTTTTTCAAAACCAGTGCTGAGCAAAGGCATATCTAATTCGTTATTCAGCTACTGTGTCTTTCAATTTTCAAATAATTTTCAAATAACATCCGACTGAGATGTTTATCTCCATACACGACTGATGTGTCGCATGTGTCGAACGGAAAACTGCTTGAGGCGCACGTGCACCGAGGCGTTGCTAGAAGTTACGAAAACTGTTAATGCATTCACTAATGTTTTTTTCAATGTTATAAGAATTAAACGGAAGAATTTGTTCGTCTCACATTTAATTTCCTCCTTTATTTAGTTAGTTTATCTTAATTATTTTAATTTTAGTGATTGACTGAGATTTTCTTTGCGTTAACTGCATGGGGTGTGAACTTCAAATTATAAATCACATTAAATCCTTAAATAACTTCCTGGACATTTGAAGTTTGTGAGTATGTTGTCTTTTCCTAATATGAGAGGTCGTCCAGACCTGAGGATTGCAAACTTACCCATTTCCAGTCGGTCCGGTCGCAAATATATTTTCATACCACATCTCTCGATCTTTGTAACGGAGTCAGGATATAAATGGATCCGAGAATCCTGTCATATCGTCTTCGGTCTCCCGTACAATTTACATAAAGCCATAAAACCAGCTAGTGAGATCGTTCCACTTTCTGTCATCTTACGCCGTTCTATTTATCCGCCACCATTGCATGTTGTAGATCTCTCTCTTCACGTTAATGTATTGGCGAATCGAGATTATCGATACAAGCGTCCAGTCCGTCATTAAATATTCAGCCGTTGTCTGTTAAAGAATTTCCTAAATCATATAAGTGCATTAGCACCAATCAAAGAAAAAACAATCATAGTATGCATAAATATTTCTAGTTTCCTGCAAGAGAGAAGCGGTCAACAGTTTCTATGATGTCGGCTAGATATCAGGATGTTCCAAATAACAAATCTGTGCTGCTGATCAGTATTCTTGACACCGACAAACACACACAATGCCTTCAGTCGTGTCAATACCTTAGTGGTTTCATTCATAAATATAGCCGATTAACTCATACATCCATCTCATGTGCAAATATCAGCACGATTAACACACAACTTTCTGCAATTAATGAGTGAAATGACAATAACGGTAATTGCTGATGTGTGCCTAATGTTTGGAAGCTCGTCGAAAGCATGTTCATTTTATCCAGCCAATTTCTACGTTCCCACTTCCCTTGATATATCTGGACCCCTTCAATGTTCAAATGACTTATAAATAGACACGAGACGTCACTTATCTCGAAAACATTTGAAATTCGAAATGGGTCGCACAAGAGCGTTATTGATTGGCTGACCTAATTAGTGGGCACAATATTAGGAGGAAGGATGCCGCTAATAGAGGATGATCTCACTCTATGTGGCTTCACTCGCAATCGATGTGTACGTTCTGATTGGTTCTTCTGTCGTTACTTGGTGAAATTACACCTCGGATTTTGAACGCTGAAGGGGGGTCAGATAGATCAAGGCAGGTTCGAAGTAGGAACGTAGAAATTGGCTGGATAAAATGAACATGGTCGAAAATAAATCAATACATGTATTTGTGGTTAATCTGTACGTGATAATATCACACGACCAGTAAATTCCCTCACATGTGTCTCGTCAGATCGACAAAGACAAATAATGCTATGTTTATTTAGAAGTAACATAGCTTCTATTAACACCTCTATTCAAGTACTTCGCAAATACCGAGAGTAGTCCAGCGAGAGAAGGTTCTCTATTGACTTATCTAAGACAGTATTAAATGCATTGTACCATCTTAGTCCTAATATATGTTCCGGATACTTCAAAAGCTTATATCGCAAGCTTATGTGTTTTAATGCTGTATCTGGCCATAGCTGCCTTCTGATAACTGGCGATGGTGGAGCACACCCCCTAGCGATACCGCTGTACTGTACCTAACCCGTACATCAGCTACATCTAACCGAAACTACGAAGCACTGAACTATGATATGGACAATATTGCATGGAAACAAGAATTTATTGGGCACTAGTGCTCTAGGAAAGTGCTCTTCTCACATGGAAACAAAGGTACGCTTCGCGCTTCTCAGTGACCAAATCATCTTGGCATATATAAAGTTGTTGGTAAATATACCAGTATAATCAGGCTGATCGGAGCTGAACAGCTAGACAGCTAAACCGCAGGAGGGAATGATATTTTCCTTGCTGACTTACAGACAATTCCGAACGTGTTCCAATGTACAGGTTTATTGTCAGCAATATCCAGCCGGTCCAAAAACAGAATCCGAAATTTAAGGAATATACATGTCTATACTTGCAGTGTAATAATCGACGTCTTTCTGATCTTACAGGCCAGATTGTATCTGTTCATCACTGAACCGACCATTCGATGGTATCTTGGAAATACGATTGAAAATATCAGATTTGAAAGTAAAATCTGTTTATGAATACTCACAGGAGGAAAAATTATTCACAATTTGTCACGAAATATGCTGAACATGTCAGACGCAGACCACAAGGAACAGTATTTCGACATTGACCAATACAACAGCGAGTTTGCGAACAATTTGAGCAGTTTTTCCAACAGTAGCAATGAAAACATTGACATACTAGACTTTTCCATCGGCATATTTGTCTTTATTGTGACATGCATTGGTATAATTGGAAATTTGTTTCTTATTGTGACTATTTTACGACTCAAATGTCTGCGAAACTCTCACCTACATATATTATATTGTTGAGTCTGGCGTCTGCAGATACAAGTGTATGTTTCAGTTGGTATTTGTTCCGAATACCCGAAATGCCGGATGTAATTTGCAAACTGATCTTCGTCATCATATTTTCGACAGCCGGACTCAGTGCTTACCATTTGGCTCTGTTTTCTTTGGTGCGTTACCTGACTCTTCTAAAGCCGTTCTTTGCCAAACGTCATTTGACAGCCAGGAAGGTGGCGTGGTTATGTGTTATTCTATGGATTCTACTCTATGCGTACAATTCAACTGCTAATTTAGTGACAGGACGGGGTGGGACTAGGTGTAAATTCAAGGAGAATTTCGGAGTTTACGTCCTCGTTCATTTCATTCTGTGTTTCTTTATCCCATTGGTTGCCATCGTTACGTTCCATGGAATTAAAGTCTATAAGCTTAGCAAGACATTGGTCAATTCCGAGAACGAAACTTCGAGAAAAACTGTTTCTGGACGAGCTGTGTTGGCAATAGCTTTAAGCTTTATTTTGTTCTTGACACCCTGGGAGATATATGTGATTATTGTCTATACATATTAGGTCCAACTATCACCTTTGGCTTCAGACATTGGCGGTCACACTGCAAATTTTATTTACCTTAATAGTGCCATCAACCCTTTCTTGTATTTCTTCATGTCACCAACTGTGAGAAAAAGGCGTTTTCGTGTGCTTCAAAGCCCAGTCAAACTGTGAATAGTTTACCAATGGATGTTTTTCACACACCAAACACTAATGGATCACAGATATAAACGGGTACATATAAGTTAAACCAGACGTGTTTGTTAAGAAATATTTAATTCCGCATAAACGGTAACACCTGATTTCATTGGTCGATTATGTCGGGGACATTTGTAACTACATGCACTTCCCACCCGGTAGTGTTTCTTCCTCAACGTGTAAGAAATTGACTATGAAAGCATGGAAGGGCCATGGAACCCCGAGATAAATGTCTAACGATAATGCAGTAGATATACCACGAAGGTCTTGACCACGGAGCAGGGAATCTAGGTCAGTAGGTCAGCATGACGTCATAAATAGGTCGAGGAGGCATCTATATATAGAATAGAAAACGATGGTTCTGGGCCAGGTGCAGGTGTTTTAGGTCAGTAGGTCAGCGCGACATGATAGGTAGGTCGAAGAATCATCTATATATATAGAACAGGGATGTTCAAGGTCATCGTCTATTGATAGAACCTATAGGTGCTCATTGAACCGCGTCCATAGCCATAGTGTTTGCGGTGTTCGTCTGCTCAGCGGACCGTATTTATAACCCCGGGGGGTGACGGTCCAGGCCACGGTGTTCTAGGAGCAGTAGGTCAGCACGACGTCATAATAGGTCGAGGTCAACGCGGTGCCTAGATCGTCTAATGACAGAATGTATAGGTGCTCACCGGCCCGCGTCTATAGCCCGAGGGGTTGCGGTATTCAAGGTTATAATCTGCCCACCGAACCATGTCCGAAGCCCGAGAAGTATTTACTGTGTTCCTCTGTTCAGCGGACTGTATCCATAGCCCGAGGGGTCACCACGTCCGCGATTCATAAGATAGCTAAATAGCGCGGTTTAAATATAGAACGTTGTAGCCCGAGGACAGCTGTGGCGGTGTTTGACCCTGTTATATATATACTTCGTCTCGCATGAATGATTCTATTACCCTTACTAGGGTAGGACGGCTATTTTCTCCGTTAACTTCATTAAAATATACTCGTTCTGCTTTAGAATCTGTAATTATACGCGTAAAGCCTAGATATCTCGTTTCTCACTAAAAATCTATTTATTTTTCGAAATTCATTAAAATCTCTATATCTTTGGAAAGGGAAGGGCTACTGAGATTTAACTTACGCCATTGGATACCCGCCAGGAGAAAGAGATTTACGAAAAATGAGGGTTTAGAAGACTGAATTCAGCACCACCGGATTGAGAAAAGAGAGTTCGAAATACATAAAAGTGACTAGAAGCTACATTCATGTTATTAGCGAATATCAACGCTGTATGCACGATGTATTACCAGTGACCTACGTGTAATTCATTAATTAACATACCGTTTAGTGTATATATGTACATTGACCAAGGTACAGTACGCCCACTTTCCAGTTACCCTATCCTACTTAACTAAGACTGTATTAAATGCATTGTACCATCCTAGTCCTAATATATGTTCAAGGATACTTCAAAGTTTTATATCGCAAGGGTATGCGTTTTAATGCTGTATCTGGGCAAAGCTGGCCTTCTGATAACTTGTCGTGATGGCGCACACCTAGCGTTGCCGCTGCACTATAGTTAACGCCTATATCAGCTACATCTATCCGAAAATACGAAGAAATGAAGTGCGCTGAAAGTGGAACAACATTGCATGGAAACAACAATTTATTGGACACGAGTGATCTAGGAAAGTGCTCTTTACAGATGGAAATGTACGCTGCGCGCTTCTCAATGACCAAATCAGCGTGACACACGTTGTAAGTAAATATACCAGTCTTAAGCTGAGCTGAGCTGAACAGCTAGACAGCGAAACTGCAGGAGGGAATTATATTTTCGTTGCTGAATCAAAGAAAATTCTGAGCGTGATCCAATGTACATGTACAAGTTTATTGTCAGCAATAACAAAGCTGTGGAAAACAGAATTCGGAATTTAAGGAATATACATGTGTCTATACTTGAAGTGTAATAATCTTTCTGATCTAGCACAGCAGATTGTATCTGTTCATCACTGAACCGACCATTCTATCTTATCCTGGAAACGCGATTAAAAATATCAGAATTGAAAGTAAAATCTGCTTGTGAATAGTCGCAGGAGGAAACATTATTTACCATTTGCCACGAAATATGCTGAACATGTCAGACGCAGACCACAAGGAACAGTATGTCGACATTGACCAATACGAGAGCAGTTTTGTAAACAATTTTAGCAGTCTGTTCAACAGTAGCAATGAAAACAGCGATATACTAGACATTTCCATCGGCATATTTGTCTTTATTGTGACATGCATTGGTATAATTGGGAATTTGTTTCTTATCCTGACTATTTTAGGACTCAAATGTCTGCGAACCTCACCTACATATATTATATTGTTGAGTCTGGCGTCTGCAGATACAAGTGTATGTTTCAGTTGGTATTTGTACCGGATACGCGAAATGCCGGATGCAATTTGCAAACTGACCTACGTCAACATATTTTCGACGGCCGGGCTCAGTGCTTACTATTTGGCTCTGTTTTCTTTGGTACGTTACCTGACTCTTCTAAAGCCGTTCTTTGCCAGACGTCATTTGACAGCCAAGAATGGGGCGTGGCTATGTGTTCTTCTATGGATTCTACTGTATGCGTACAATTCAACTGCTAATTTAGTGACAGGACGGAGTGGGACTAGGTGTAAATTCAAGGAGAATTTCGGAGTTTACGTCCTCGTGTATTTCATTCTATGTTTCTTTATCCCATTGGTTGCTATCGGTACGTTCCACGGAATTAAAGTCTATAAGCTTAGCAAGACATTGGTCAACTCCGAGAACGAAACTTCGAGAAAAACTGTTTCTGGACGAGCTGTGTTGGCAATAGCTTTAACTTTTATTTTGTTCTTGACACCCTGGGAGATATATGTGATTATTGTCTATACATTTCAGGTCCAACTATCACCTTTGGTTTCAGACATTGGAGGTTACACTGCAAATTTTATTTACCTTAATAGTGCCATCAACCCTTTCTTGTATTTCTTCATGTCACCAACTGTGAGAAAAAAGGCGTTTTCGTGTGCTTCAAAGCCCAGTCAAATTGTGAATAGTTTACCAATGGATAGGATCACAGATATAAACCGGTACATATAAGTTAAACGAGACGTGTTTGTTAAGAAATATTTTATTCCGCATAAACGGTAACACCTGATTTCAATGGTTGATTATGTCGGGGACATGTGAGGTGTAACCATTTGTAACTACATGCACTTCCCACCCGGTAGTATTTCTTCCTCAACGTGTAAGAAATTGACTATGAAAGCATGGAAGGGCCATGGAACCCCGAGATAAATGTCTAACGATAATGCAGTAGATATAACACGAAGGTCTTGGCCACGGAGCAGGGAATCTAGGTCAGTAGGTCAGCATGACGTCATAAGTAGATCGAGGAGGCATCTATATATAGAATAGAGAACGATGGTTCTGGGACAGGTGCAGGTGTTTTAGGTCAGTAGGTCAGCGCGACATGATAGGTAGGTCGAAGAGTCATCTATATATATAGAACAGGGATGTTCAAGGTCATCGTCTATTGATAGAACCTATAGGTGCTCATTGAACCGCGTCCATAACAACAGTGTTTGCGGTGTTCGTCTGCGCAGCGGACCGTTTTTATAACCCCGGGGGACACGGTCCAGGCCACGGTGTTCTAGGAGCAATAGGTCAGCACGACGTCATAATAGGTCGAGGTCAACGCGGTGCCTAGATCGTCTAATGATAGAATATATAGGTGCTCACCGACCCGCGTCTATAGCCCGAGGGGTTGCGGTGTTCAAGGTTATAATCTGCCCACCGAACCATGTCCATAGCCCGAGAAGTATTTACTGTGTTCCTCTGTTCAGCGGACTGTATCCATAGCCCGAGGGGTCACCACGTCCGCGATTCACAAGAAAGCTAAATAGCGCGGTTTAAATATAGAACGTTGTAGCCCGAGGACAGCTGTGGCGGTATTTGACCCTGTTATATATATACTTCGTCTCGCATAAATGATTCTATTACCCTTACTAGGGTAAGACGGCTATTTTCTCCGTAAACTTCAGTAAAATATTCTCGTTCTGCTTTAGAATCTGTAGTTATACGCGTAAAGCCTAGATATCTCGTTTCTCACAAAAAAAATCTATTTATTTTCTGGAAATTCATTAAAATGTCTATATCTTTGAAAAGGGAAGGGCTACTGAGATTTAACTTACGCCATTGGATATCCAGGAGAAAGAGATTTACGAACAATGAGGGTATAGAAGACTGAATTCAGCACCACCGGATAGAGAAAAGAGAGTTCGAAACACATAAAAGGGACTAGAAGCTACATTCATGTTATTAGCGAATATCGACGCTGTATACAAGATGTATTACCAGTGACCTACGTGTAATTCATTAATTAATATACCGTTTAGTGTATATATGTACATTGCCCAAGGTACATGTATACCAGAAACGATCGAGTCTATCAGTAATCAGACTATATACGGTTCTGGGATTCGGATTAACACCGCATGAACTTCACCACTCGCATTAGATGTGCGTACACTGATATCTATTTCTTCTGCACATACATTTTCTATATTAACCTGTATTTAACTGTACATGTTTCAACACGATCGAACTTACGATGATTAAAAAATAATCGCTTTATTCATCAGCTCATAGCATTGCTTTATAAATAATGAGAGAAAAGTATCATCGGCTTATATGAATAAATCGCCTTTGTTGTGGCTATCTTTTCTGCATCTAGTCTACCATTCAATGTTTATCTACTAATATTTCTACTGGGGGCTTTCGGATGATTTTGCAGTCCTCACTGTCACTGCTTTCCTCATAGTCGTTTATGATACTAACGCTATCAATGAACTTATCGAATAGGCATCTCCGCATCTTATTTAAGGTCGAGTTATTGGAGAACATTAATGACTATTCACTGGTGAGACGGCTGTAAAGAGGAGCAGGAGAAGGATATACTGTATAGTATAAAATATAGAGAGAAATGATATCAGAATTAGTCTACGTCTTGGCAGTGAAGCCTCAACATGACAAACAAGTGTACCTGATCAGTCATCAATTGATATACCAACTTGGGACTCAGCCTATCAAAAACCATGGCTCAACCAATAATATCAGATCATACGCATAAGCACAAGCGGGATACTCGATCTATGCTAACTCAAGAGCAACAGAACATCCATTTACTGTGATCGTCATCGACCGGACTCCGTACCAAGGTATTCCTGCGAGAGGATACTATCATTTACTAACCTAGACTATAAGCGAGAGCTACAATTTTCTTCAGTAAAAGCTCACCATTCCATCCGTGTTAACATGTCATCTCGACTAAATGTAACCAGTGATTTTCAGTCACTTGTGTCAAAAACCAGTGCTGAGTAAAGACAAGCTCTCTTAAGTCGGCTACTCCATCTCAACTGGCAGCACTGTCGGAAATATCTCTCAACATAATTTGGGGGACAATACCTCTAACAACAAGAGATATAAATCATATGAGATCCTATCAAAAGTCATTCAATTGGAGCGATATGCAAGAGATGGGAAAATTTGACGACGTCTGGTGACTAAAAAACAACCATATGACTCTACAGGAAAGCATTGGTCGACATCTAACATTCAGACCCGAGAATACGGTGGATTCTCGGACGCAGCCTTGGTATCTCAGCCGCGCTTTTATTGCAGCTGTTCGTGTGAAGAATATGAATCTCTCGCAAGGTGAACTTTGAACAAGCTGAAGAAGAGGACTATTATACCGAAAACCGAGCCGATACTACCCGTAATTAATGGCACGACAATAAATATATGTAGGTTTATTGTTTTGGTGGGAAATTTAAGCCGTACGACGTCGGGCATAATTTGTAGGTTAGTTTCTCTGGGTATTCTTGCATTTACCAGGTTACGCCATGTTGAGGCGTTTACTACATCAGACGTCCACGCTGATCTGTCATCACAGATCCCGAGCTAGCGTATCTAATATCGCTCCAATTTACTACATAAGGTGGAATATGATTGTCTGTCAGTGAATGTTAATGACGTTACCATACCATCGATTTGTAAATCTGATTCTATATGTTGTTGAATAAGACGACAGAGACAACGATATATTGCTTATTATTCTATTGCACACATTTCCAAAAAGATTGAAGGGAAAAGCACTGGGTTTATGGACATTCCCGAAAACTAACAATGGATATATAATGGCACGCTTGTATTTGAAGGTAACACCATTTCTCAATCTCATATCGTGGACATGATAAGAGATGCAATTTTCGCCAGAAATGGAACTCCCTCTGCCGGAAGTGACAAATCATTTCACGAATTTTACAAACTACACTATCATAGTGGCTTGATATCTAACGGAGAACGAGGACGTCTAATGCGAAAAAAATGTTGGAATTCAGCGCAAATTGTAGAATGATCTATATTCGTCATAGGAACATCGTCGAAACCATCGGGAGAACTTCCATCAAGAACAAAAACTTGGCTTTCACGAATTTTACAAACTACACGATCATAGTGGTTTGATATCTAATGGAGAACGAGGACGTCTAATGCGAGAGAAATGTTGGAATTCAGCGCAAATTGTAGAATGATCTATATTCGTCATAGGAACATCGTCGAAACCATCGGGAGAACTGCCATCAAAAATTCGAGCTGCCATGAAACGAAAATGGTCTATCCGTTGTCCAGTCGAACACAACGCCAAGTGCGCCTGCTCGTACCCCGCACACTCCGGTATTCAAGCGATGAATGATGCAAGATTCGATCTTCGTCTTACAATATATATCAGCAGACACATGCACGAAAGCTCCGTCAGAAGCTACAACAGGGAATGTTCCTCAGCTAAAAAAAACACAGCGAAACACTGTCCTACGGGACAGCATGAATATCCATCGCGCAGTCTGGTGCCTGCAGTTGTTGTACCTCTCCAACTAAGTCCTATATTTACCAGGACCGGATCCGAGTGGAACATTCTAGCCTCGACCAATCCCCATTGCTGCACAACTCAACTCGAGCAAGTTATCCTCTTTTGGTTTCATATCTAATTCGTTTTCGTTATTCAGCCATTGTGTCTTTCAGTTTTCAAATAATTAGCCCCGACTGAGATGTTTGTCTCAATACACAACTGATATGCTGCAAACTGTTGAACTGAAAACTGTTTGAAGCGCGGTATCGCGTGAGGTGCGCGTGCACCGAGACGTTGCTAGGAGTTACGAAAACTGTTAATGTATTCACTGATGTTTTTCCAATGATACAAGAATTAAACCGAAGAATTTGTTCGTCTCAGATTTAATTTCTTCTTTTATTTAATTATTTTAATTTTAATGATTGACTGTGCATTTCTTTACGTTAACTAGGGTATGAACTTGAAAAGGTTGCGCAAACTTTGTATGATCTGCTGCAATGAATCATATATTTTGCACTCTGGTATTTACTGAACGTAATAAAATCACATTAAATCCTTGAATAACTTCCTGGATGTTTGAAGATTGTGAGTATCTTGTCTTTTCCTAATATGAGAGGTCGTTTGGACCCGAGGCTTGCAAACCTACCCATTTTCAGACGGTCCGTTTGCAAGGATATTTTCATACCACATCACTCGATCTTTGTATCTGAGTCAGGATAACAGTGGATATACCCGCGAATGCTATCATATCGTCTTCGGTCTCCCGTACAATTTAGTCATAAAATCAGCTAGCGAGTTAGTTTCAATTTTTTTATCTTACGCTGTTTTGTTTAGAACGAGATAAATCCAGGAAGTTGTAATCATCTCCTTTGTCATAAAGTCGACCAGAGGGAATGCCCGCTTCATTTTTATAAACACATAGATCTAAATATGGTGTGCCTGTAGGGCTATCTGTAGCTTCCTTCAAATCCATCGAAGGTGGATATATATCCTTCACTGCGTCGTTTATATAGCGATTATCCACAGGGAGAAGGTCGTCTATATATCGTTTGGTGAATGAGAAGGAACAGGCGTTGAATGGATCGGTTTACGAAAGCGCCTGCATATTGTCATATTCATAAGAGAACAGATATAGGTCAGCCAACAGGGGTGCACAATTAGTACCCATTGGAATACCCATATGCTGTTGCTATATTGTGTTGCCAAATTTCACATAGGTATTTTGATCAGAAATTCAGACAACTCTATAAACAAAGAAACATCCCATGAATGATATCTTTTGTATATAGTAGAGCTAAAGAATGCTTTATGGCTTCCAACGTTAAAATATCTACGATCAGCTTTCCTAAACACAGATAATATTACTGAATTTAGACGGGCAATAAGGTCCAGATGAAGTATTGCAGTATAGAGAGTCGATAAATCCCATGCTGATACATGTCTGCATCAAGTTCTTCCGTAAGACATTTTGAATTTTTCAATATCCACAGACATTCAACGCCAGAGTTGTTAGAAATAGTGGCGCAATACCTTTTCCAACATGCTTTTACCTCCTACAGGGCCCTCGGCAACAGGGTTGAGAGAAGCTAGGTGGTGCAGCTTCTACAATCAGCTATGAATATAGCTTTGTATGATGACTTATGCATTTATGGGAGTCCAGTATACTTTTAGTATGTCGTTATGATTGGTTGGAAGACAAATACTTCTTTCCCTGAGAAACGTTTGGTGATTATTAAATAAATCATCAACACACACAATGAATTCAATCGTGTCAATACATTAGTGGTTTCATTCATAAATATAGCCGACTGACTCATATATCCATCACATTTGCAAATGTCAGCACGATTAACACACAGCGTTCTCCAATTAATTAAACGAAATGACAATAACGGTAATTGCTTTTGGTGTGCCTAGTGTTTGGAAGCTCGTCGAAAGCAGCGGTAAATAAATATATGTATTTGTGCTTAATCTGTACGTGATAATATTACTCGATCAGTAAATACCCTTGCATGTTTGTCGTGAGACGGACAAAGACATACAAAAGCGCTGCGATTAATTAGAGGTAACATAGCTTCCATTACAAGCTCGTTTCGAGTACTTCGCAAATAACGACAGCACTGTCTTGTTGGAGAAGGTTCTCTGTGGACTTATCTAAATGGATTAAATGGATTGTACCATCCTAGTCCTAATATATGTACACGGATAATGTACAGCTTATATCACAAAGTTATGTCTTGTAATGTTGTATATAACCATAGCTGGCGTTCTGATAACTGGTGATGATGGAGCACACCTGGCGATACCGCATCACTGAATCGACCATTCATGGAAACACGATTGAAAATACCAGATTTGAATGTAAAATCTGCTTGTGAATAGTCACCGGAGGAAAATTATTCAACATTTACCACGAAATATACTAAACATGTCAGACGCAGACCACCAGGAACAGTATGTCGACATTGACCAATACGAGAGCAGTTTTGTAAACAATTTTAGCAGTCCTTTCAACAGAAGCAACGAAAACATTGACATACTAGACATTTCCATCGGCATATTTGTCTTAATTGTGACATGCATTGGCATAATTGGGAATTTGTTTCTTATTGTGACTATTTTACGACTCAAATGTCTGCGAACCTTACCGACATATATTATATTGTTGAGTCTGGCGTTTGCAGATACAAGTGTATGTTTCAGCTGGTCTTTGTACCGATTACATGAAATGCCGGATGCAATTTGCAAACTGATATTCGTCAACTTATTTTCGACGGCCGGGCTCAGTGCTTACCATTTGGCTCTGTTTTCTTTGGTGCGTTACCTGACTCTTCTAAAGCCGTTCTTTGCCAGACGTCATTTGACAGCCAGGAATGTGGCGTGGTTATGTGTTATTCTATGGATTCTACTGTATGCGTGCAATTCAACGGCTAATTTAGTGACAGGACGGAGTGGGACTAGGTGTAAATTTAAGGAGAATTTCGGAGTTTACGTCCTCGTGTATTTCATTCTATGTTTCTTTATCCCATTGGTTGCCATCGTTACGTTCCATGGAATTAAAGTCTATAAGCTTAGCAAGACATCGGTCAACTCCGAGAACGAAACTTCGAGAAAAACTGTTTCTGGACGAGCAGTGTTGGCAATAACTTTAACCTCTGTTTTGTTCTTGACACCCTGGGAGATATATGTGATTATTGTCTATACATTTCAGGTCCAACTATCACCTTTGGCTTCAGACATTGGAGGTCACACTGTAAATTTTATTTACCTTAATAGTGCCATCAACCCTTTCTTGTATTTCTTCATGTCACCAACTGTAAGAAAAAAGGCGTTTTCCTGTGCTTCAAAGCCCCGTCAAACTGTGAATAGTTTACCAATGGATGTTTTTCACACACCAAACACTAATGGATCACAGAGGTAAACCGGTACACATGAGTTAAACGAGACGAGTTTGTAGATAAACAAGAAATATTCAATTCCGCATAAAGGGATACACCTGATCTCATTGGTCGATTATGTCGAAGCTGCCTTCATGTTATTAGCTAATATCAATGCTGTATACAAGATGTGTTACGTGTAATTCATTAATTATTCGAACATACTTCAAGTCTGTCTCAATGTTAAAGCATTTTATCGAAAGTGGTGTTGAATTCCCGATAAACACCGGCGAACACCTGCAGAGCTGTGACCTTGTCGACTGGAGGAGGTAACTATAGTGAGCGCGCGCGTAATTGATACTTTCCCACGGTTTTTAACAATGTTTACATTGACCAGCTGGGAAGTAACGCCTCATTCAAAAAATGTTTTGATCAATGTGTAAGGCATACACTAACATATTTTAGCTAATTTAATAAATGTCCGAATCGAAATAAAGACCTCGGAAGTCGATTTCAAATTTCCGAGATAAACACCAGTTGGCACTCGTCCAGCAATTCAGAGATACAAATCATATGAGATAGTATCAAACAGTCATTCAATTTGTGCGATATGCAAGAGGTGAGAAAAATTGGCCATATGACTCTACAGGAAATCATTTGTCGACATCTAACATTCAGATCCGAGAATACGGTGGATTGTCGGAGGTAGCCTTAGTATCTCAGCCGCGCTTTTATTGCAGCTATTCATGTGGAGCCTATGAATCTCTCGCGAGCTGAACTGTGAACAAGCAGAAGAAGAGGACTATTATACCGAAAATTGAGCAGATACTATTCGTAATCAATGGCGCGAGAAAAAATATATGTAGGTTTATTGTTTTGGTGGGAAATTTAAGCCGTACGACGTCGGGCATAATTTGGAGGTTAGTTTCTCTGGGTATTCTTGCATTTACCAGGTTACGCCATGTTGAGGCGTTTACTCCATCAGACATTCATACTGATCTGGCAGTACAGGGTCAAGTTGGTGTTATATTACTACTGAATTATATGCGTCAAATGAATATTGTCGAAATCATCCAGAAAACGGCCAACGAGAGGAAAAGCCTTGTTGACTTGGAATGTATACTCACCATGTGAGTCGTAGCCGGTCGTAGTCATATGCAATTCTCGCGTTCTTAATCGAAATAACTTTTTCGTACAACACTAATAGCACAGAAATTCGAGCAGCCATAAAAGAAAAGGAAAATAGACAATGAAAATTGGTTTATCCGTTTTCCTGTCACACACAATGCCAAGTGTGTCTGCTCGTACTTAGCACACTCTGGTATTCAAGCGATGAATGATGCAAAATTCGAGCTTCGCGATATAATATATATATATATTTAAATGGATGAAAACTCCGTTAGAAGCTGCAACATGGAATGTTCCTCAGCTAAAAAAAAACATCGGCGAAACTCTGTCCTCTGCAGGTATACCCATCGCGCAGCCTGGTGCATGCAGTTGCCGTACTTTCCCAAATAGGCTCCTATCTTTACCGGGTCCGGATCCGAGTGGAACATTCTAGCCTCGACCAATCCCCATTGCTGCATCCTGCAATATCTCATCTTCTGGTTTCATATCTAATTCGTTATTCAGCTACTGTGTCTTCCAATTTTTAAATAATTTTCAAATAACATCCGACTGAGATGTTTATCTCCATACACAACTGATGCGCTTCATGTGTCGAACTGAATTGGAGCGATATGCAAAAGGTGGGAAAAATTGACGACGTCTGACGACTAAAAAGCAACCATATTACTCTACAGGAAAGTAATCGTTGTCACCTAACATTCAGACCCTAGAATTCGTTGGATTCTCGGACGCAGCCTTAGTATCTCAGCAAACGTTTTTATTGCAGTGTTCATGTGGAGACTATGAAGTAACCACACGGTCCCTAGCACCGGCTTAAGCGGAATTAGATACGCTAGCTCGGGAGCTGTGATGACAGATCTGTATCAAAATGGCGGCGACGGAGTGACACGTAAAATATCGCACCGGCAACTTTAACTTCCCGCTATAACAAAATTTCAACGTATATTATTCTCTTGATGCGATCAATGTGACAACAGGAGAATACTTGAAAATGCGAGGGTGAATTTCTCGTGGACAATTACCGGCCTTTATGCCTATTTTTGTACTTGAGTGAACAGACAAGACAAGTGTCGACGTGGCAGTTGCACGGACAGCGGTCAAAATTCTTTGTCTCACTTTCCTACGTGTATCTCTCATACCAGGATTTACCTATGCAGTGCAGACTATATTGTGTATGCTATGTCGGATAGCAATAACAGCAAAAAAAAAAAGACCGATTATAAGTTCGCAAAGTAGTGTTGAAGATTCACCAGAAATTCAACGTCAAAGGGCTTCTGTGAAACCAGCTTTAAAAAAACACAAACAAGAAATGGCGACGGAGGGCCAGCTGAAACTTATAATGGACAAGCTCGACACAATGGTTACAGGTGAGAAATTAAAAGAACAAATGGAGGTAACTGAAAATAGAATCGTAGTCAAATTCACTACAATCTTAGAGAAACAAAATGAGAGACTTCATGGGCTAGAAAAGGAAAATGAAATATTAAAGGCAGATATAAAACAACTTTCTCTTGAACATGAACAAGACCAGGAGGAGATAGAGAGACTAGGCGAAAAGGTGAAACTCTTAGAAGTAAAATACAACGACAATGAACAACATACTAGGAAAGAAAGCATACGAATTTACGGAATAGAAGGGGATAGCAAAAAAGAAACAATAGAAGAGTGTGAAACTAAGGTGATCGATATATTGATCAGTAAGCTGGGTATGAAAATCGACAACCGAGATGTATCGATAACCCATCGATTAGGCCCTGTACACGCCAATATCGACACCAACCCCGGGGGGGGGGGGGTTGTCGTAACGTTTGTGTCAAGGAAAACAAAAAATGAAACTATAACGAAGCGAAGGGCACTGAAAGGTACGAATATCGTCATTCGCGAAGATCTGACACTGACAAACAACTTGCTGCTGAAAACCGCGTCTGCACACCCTTGTATATTGGTCCTGTCTGCCTGGTCTCGCGACGGCAAGATATTCGCAAAAAATTACAATGAACAAATAAGGCAAATAACAACAACCAAATCAATAGATGACTTGACAGTCCTACAACCCACGCCGTTCAGACCCTCATCGATGGAAACCGACAAACCGTCAAAATCTCCTGCCAAATTGCTTGCGCCTGAACGCGAGTGAGTTTCAAACAGTATTTTGCGGGCAATCATTTCTACCAGTGTGCGTGCCGCTGTGTTATAAACTATTCACCCTGTGAGCAACAGACCTATATCCGATCGCGGTAGACCCACATTGAAATTGACAGACTTCTCCACGAGCTCTTAATACATGTGCCATGTCATTGAAATGGACAGACTTCTCCACGAGCTCTTCATACTTGTGCTATGTCATTGAAATGGACATGCATCAGCTAAATAATAGGTCATAGCACTTACCCGCACTTTAATACAAATACATGTTTATTCACAGCGCGATGAAGGGAGTCCACAGACAAAACGACTTTTTTAAAATAACTTTCTCATTAATAGATCTGAAATTGAATGGCAAACACTCTCAAGTATGGGTGTTTAAATTGGCCAAATCTGAGAAGTCATGAAACACCAGTCCATAACCAGTAGAAATTTATATATTCCTTATTCTTTATTTAATTGTCCTGCACGAAGGGCTCTTCAACATTACCTGATGTTCGCTATGTACCCATGTTCTCTGAGTACTTATTCTTATCAAGCTCTTGTTTTATTTCATGCATATACAACTACACTGAATGAAATCTAACTCAAACGATTAGGCTGACACAATTCCTTTCACGTGCTTTTTACTTTAAAATGCGAATTTATTTTGTCTTATCTACCAGTCATCTATGGAGACTGTTTTGGTGTTAATATAAGCCGCTACTACCAAAGCATGAACATCAATTAAAACTTTTAATTATTTCTACAAGCTCGGCACATTACATTTAGAGCTGTCGGTAGATATTGCGTCTCTGCGGTTACTTTAGTGGTATTTGATGCCAAATGTTATATTTACTTGTACATATTTTCTAACTTTGTTACTGCTGTGTTATATAAACTGTCAGGCGTACGTATTTGCAAAACATGCTTATCTAGGTAAATGTATGTCCCAAACGACAATATTTGATGTTAAACCTGTGATTGAAATATCTATATGTAAATACGAAAATGTGCACATTTGTTACTGTAACATGGTCTCACTAGGCATAACGAACGTAAACGATCCGATTTTATTTTTTGAAATACATGCATATAAATTAGATAAATATAAATACATGTGCTCTATTACAGCTTGCATACTAAGTCAAAACAGTATATACTACCAGTGTCTTCTCTTGTCCCTATCCGTTTGCCCTCGAACCTTTAGAAACTTGTTAATTATTGAGCAATATGTTACACATTGAGGTTTATAGGGCAAGGATAGGGATGTTCTTCCTCAAGTCATGTAATAGAAAACCAAGTAAATGCAAGCAGGTTAGATATTTGTATCATCCATTCAACACTCCCAGCGTTATCAAATCAAACGTAGATCAAACCGACCCACTCCACTGGTGTCCCAGTCAGTATAGATTAAAACCCTTACTTTGTAAACTCGTTTTGATCCTGACTATTTTTTCAGCAGTCTTGTTGGCTTCCGGTACAGAAGGGCATGCTAGCTCAATTATGCCAAATTCATCGCTGCCTGTTGATGGTATTCTTTATTACAATCTAAAGCAAACACGCAACAAATTACATCCATTCTATGGAACAAATGTTGATTTGTCGTACCTGATCTTAGTGTCGGGTGACGTGAAACCCAACCCCGGACCAGACTACCCAAAAAGGCCAAACAACCCTTTATCGATTGTGCACGCCAACGTAAATAGCCTGCGTTATAAAGTTGACTTGATCGAAGCCGAAGTCGGTCACTACGATATCATCGCAATAACAGAAACCAAACTCGATGCATCTGTTGAAGATACAAAATAAAAAATACCAGGGTTTCAATTCCCACCGATACGGAAAGACAGATCCTCGCAAGAAGGCGGCGGTATCGTTATATATATTCGTGAAAGTTTGGTGTGTGATGAAATTGACAACATGTTTATTGATGGCTTTGAAGCAGTATGGATACGCATTACAACCAAAAATACAAAATTTTATATAGGAACATTCTATAGGCCCCCATCAGCTCGAGTATCATACTGGAACCTGATAGATGAATCCATATCTCTAGCCAGGGACCAGATATCGAACAAATGTATAATACTTTAATGCCGACTCCCTTATCAGAACACATGAACAAATATCGCGCCTTGAAACTAAATATGCCATTCACCAGATAATCACGGAGCCAACCCGCATTACCCCTACTTCCAAGTCCCTTATCAACCTTATACTTGTGTCAAATCCCTCTCTCGTCGTAAACTCTGGTGTAATTTCTCCATTCTGCAGTGATCACCATGCAACCTATGTGTCAATCAAGGAACGTGGATTTGATCAGCCCTGCTTCAGACGTCATATCTGGCTATATGATCAAATGGATGCTGACGGACTACTTAATTCTCTTGCGACAACTGACTGGGACGCACTTTTCTTTAGTGACAACAATGAAATAGCTAAAAACATAACTGACCGTATTCAACATACGGCAGAAAACCATATTCCACATAAAATTGTTACAATAAGACCACGAGACAAACCGTGGATGGGAAATGATCTACGAAGAACGATGCGTAGGCGAGACAGAATACACAAAAAAGCTAAACGGACAAATCTACTCCAGCATTGGGAACAGTTTCGAACAATCCGAAATGAGGCTATAAAATTAATCAGGGCGGCCAAACAAAGCTCGACGTAAAAATTACTGAAACAAAATTTGTAAGCAGAGATTGGTGGAAATTAATAAAATCATATATGAAAGAACAACATACATCTACCCAGTCCCCAAATATAATTTTTAATGGAAAAGTATCAAATGAGCCGAATGATATAGCGAATTTGTTTAACAACTATTTTATTGAGTGTTCATCTTTAGACGATGTTGGCAAAGAACCTCCCATATTACCTCTCCATACTAATATTCTTGACAACATTATCATAACATATGACGATGTGAGAAACATCCTCCTCGGGTTCGATATAAGTAAAGCAGTGGGACCCGATCGTATAAGTAATAGACTGTTGAAATGTGCAGCCTCTGTACTTGCATATCAGTTAATGACATTTTTTAATAAATGTCTCTTGGAAGAGAGTATGCCCGAAAACTGGAAATTGGCAAACGTAACCTCAATTCACAAAAAAGGAAGCAAAAATGAAATTACAAATTATAGACCCATATCCTTAACAAGTAATATCAGCAAAGTTTTCGACAAGTGTATTTTCAAATATCTCTTCAACTTTCTTCTGGATAATAATCTTCTTTCCAATCTTCAGTCAGGCTTTATTCCGGGTGATAGTACAGTCTATCAACTGACTGATATTTACAATTTTATATGTAAAGCTCTGGACGAAGGTAAAGAAGTTCGCGCTGTCTTTTGTGATATAACAAAAGCTTTTGACAGAGTGTGGCACAAGGGACTGCTTCGCAAACTTGAATCCATTGGAATCAGGGGAGCTCTTCTTGGTTGGTTTCGCGATTACCTCTCTGATAGGCGTCAAATTGTGGTGATAGACGGCAAATCATCGGACCCAAGAAACATAAACGCTGGGGTTCCACAAGGGTCTGTTCTCGGACCACTTATCTTCCTAATCTACATTAACGATATCGTCAATGACATAAGATGCAATATTAGGCTGTTTGCCGATGACACATCATTATATATAACTGTTGAAAATCCAGATACTTCTGCCAATATATTGAACACGTCTCTGCAAACTATCTCTACATCGGCTGAAACCTGACTGGGAAAATTTAGTGCAGCCGAAACGAAAGAAATCTTATTTTCCCTGAAAAGAAACTCAAGCCGGGGTCCCAATCTCAACCTGGGAAATCTTTCAATTTCTGAGGTTACCCAACATAAGCATCTAGGGTTAACATTTCATTCGTCGGGACGTTGGTCAGGCCACGTTTAATCGCTTGTCGACAAGATCTCTCCCATGATTAACTGCCTACGCAGCTTGAAATATCGACTCTCTCGTCGTTCTCTGGAAAGGCTTTACTCTTCATTCATACTACCTATCTTTGATTATGCCGACGTTGTCTGGTACAATTGCTACCAATATGAATCTGCCATTCTTTAAGGTCTTCAATTAGATGCACTACGGTCCATATCTGGATGCATTCGTGGTACGAAGAAACAGGCTTCATACCGCTATATAAACGCAGAAATAGACACAAATTATGTTTATTCTATAAAATGGTCAATGGGAGCACGCCAGCTTATCTCTCCTCTCTAGCTCCGGTCCCAAACTCCTCTATATCAAGTTATGTATTGCGTAATATAGATAATATTACACCTCCTTATGCAAGAACTGAATTATATAAAAACTCGTTCCTTCCTTCTGTCATCCGTATGTGGAATAATCTAGATGTCGCTATTCGAGATTCTGTTAGTTACTCTTCTTTCCGTCGAAATCTCTCCAGAAACGATAAAATTGTTCCTCCTTATTACAATATTGGTGACCGGAAAGTCCAGATCATCCATTCACGTTTACGACTTGGATGCAGTTCACTTAATTCTCATATGTACACACGACATCTCCGCGAATCCCCAGCTTGTACATGTGGGCATCCGAATGAAAGTCCAGAACATTTCTTCCTTTTTTGACCTGTATATACTGCAATTAGAAAAATAATAACCCAACTACCAAATTACGACATTGACACTCTTTTATTTGGAAATCCATTATTGATATCTGCTGAAAACACAAACATTTTTAGCTGTGTTCACATGTTCATTGTACAGTCCAAAAGATTTCAGGAATACTTGAACTGCATCCATGTCTAAATGTATCAAATCCATCATAGTTCCTGCTTGCATTTATCTTATTTATCTCATTTCGGTTTATTGTCACTGATATGTATTCAAATCAAATGAACTGATATATATATATATATACACAGATAATAACTGCCTTCATTTTATGGTATATGTATTAATTCATTATCTACGTGTGTACAATATGATGTACAATTGTTTGTATAAATCTTGCTCCGCTGCGTATATCGCAGTATGCCAATTAATTAATTAAGAAGTGTATGCATGCACATATGCACGTCTGACGCAAATACTGATACACAGTACGCCCTTGTATTCACTTAATGTTATATACATTTACATTTAATTTCACCATATTTAATTTGACTATATATCCGCCAATGTACATTACGTTTTTTCAAAGTGTTTGGGAAAGGCGTTAATATAGGCAATGCGCCTGTTCGCCGATCCCAGTTTTCTTTTGAAATAAATATACAGTTTAAATCATCAGCTCAAACAACTCATGACATGTTAATGGATGAGCATCATGAACGTCTAATGGAGTAAATATAATTTCTTGCGCTTGACGGGAGGAAATAGCGCGAAATTACTTTCTCCTGTGGGAGCAAGAATCACATATATGAGGTGCGAAATGTTATAACAGATGGGCGTCATGTGAGCTGCTATAACATTCGCGGGGATTTCTGGTTTAAATATAGGTCAGTTGTATAGTCAGACCATCTCGTCAGCGGTTAGCTAAGCATTAACACACGACAGTGTTAAGACGAAAGGTGGGATATGAATGTATTCATTTGTCTCTATCTGATATGGTTGGTTGGTCCAGAAATCTTTATTTCTTAGGTCAATAACATGGTATATGTATTCCAATAAAAATGTACATATGCTTTTGTCATCTTGCTTGGATTTACGCTCATTATTGGAAGTGGTGTTATACATGTTTTGTTTGGTGCGTTTGAGTAAAACGACTGTGAATGAATAGTACTTCGTAGCACTGTTCGTAGCACTTTTTATTTTGAATGAGATTATACCGATCGTATATGATACTATTTCTTTGAACCGTGTAACGTGTACGAGCAGGACCAGTCATGGTGTTTACGTGAAAACGAATCAATAACCGGGATTGCCCACTGGTATTCTGGCCGTCACCGTAGTTAACCCCTTCACTAGTAGAGATCCGGGGATCGAAGTGATGATCTCAACCCTACAAGGATGACTGACGCTAATGTAAAGGTCTATTATGGTATATTCTGCACAAACAGTATACGCGGTTACAAATAATAGCGTAGAACCGCGTGGCTTAGACAGAATGTCTAAGGAGATGTAACGTTATACCGCGTGGCTTAGACAGAATGTCTAAGGAGATGTAACGTTATACCGCGTGGCTTAGACAGAATGTCTAAGGAGATGTAACGTTATGATATTTACATATATGTACAGACACTAGGAGAGTGTATGCAAATAAACTTGATGTATATATGCACGTAATATGAGAGAGTGTGTGCATATAAACTCGATGTTATATATGAATAATAGAAGAGAGTGTGTGCATTTCAGTTTGGTGTTATATACCAATAATATGTATGAGAGTGTGTGCATATAAGCTTGATGTATATATGAATGATATAAGGGCGTGTGTGCATATAAGCTTGATCTACATATGAATAATATAAGGGAGTGTGTGCTTTTAAATTCGTATGGGTACGCGATAAGGGCGGCCTGGTTGCTGGCCCTTCTCTTCTGGGTATAAGGGCGGCCTGGCTGCTGGCCCTTCTC